>CAUYQV010045978.1:0-20198 GCA_963574575.1 Galagoides demidoff
GCCAGCTCAGATATGTGTGGCTAGCGCCGTAGCCGCTTGAGCTTCAGGCGCCGAGCCTAGATTTTTTTTATTTCATTGCACATATGACTCCTATTCATCATAGACGCATTCTAAATCAGTGGTTCTCAACCTTCCTAATGCCGTGACCCTTTAATATAGTTCCTGTGGGTCGCAACCCACAGGTTGAGAACCACTGTTCTAAATCAACCAAAGGGGGAAAAAAATCTAAACTACAAAAAGGACAAAAGTAAAATTATTAACTCCCAGAAGTCAAAGGTAAAGCATTGTTGACATTTTACTGTAATCTTCTTCTGGATGGCTTTCTGTGGATACATAACACTTAATACAAAAATGGGATTTATTGTGGACAATAAAAAAAACTTTTTATACACTCCTTTTCTTTTTGGAGACAGAGCCTCACTCTAGAGTGCCTTAGCATCAGCCTACCTCATGACAACCTCAAACTCCTGGGTTGAAGTGACTCGTCCACAATGCCTTGATAATTTTTATTGCTTAGGCTGGTCTCAAACTCCTGAGCTCAAGGGATCCTTCCACGTGAGTCTTGCCAAGTGCTAGGATTACAGGCATGAGCCACTGCACCTGGCCTTTGTACATGCCTTTGAATTATACCATGTCTATTAATAATTTAATATGATATGACAAGTCTTTTGGTGTATTGAAATGTTCTTTGACGTGAAAATCACATTATTTGGATGTGGTATAATTTGGGGAGGTGAGGTCATAGGCTAATGTTTTAATTATTTTATATTTTCGGAAACCTTACCGTGTGAGCAGAGGAAAGGTATTCTTTTAGGTTAAAATGTTAATTGAAACCAATCTAGGATTAAAGTTTTTACTGTAGACTATGAATATGTAGCTAATCAGAAATGGATCTATTTTAAAGAGGGAAGTAATGAAGTGAAAAAGTGGGTTTGTTTTTTGGAGAGAGTGTGATCTATCATCTTATTTACTCTGAAACAAGCAAGGGTCACTAATGAAAAACAAAGTGAGCTGTTCAAAAAGTCCTTCTAGACTCTAGAGGGTCAAACTTTCTTGAGAGGAAAGTGTCAGCTTCCTTAGGGCACCCTGCTGTGAATGTTTGGAATGGTGTGATATGTTCTTTACTTTTTTTTTTTTTTTGCAGTTTTTGACTGGGCTGGGTTTGAACCTGCCACCTCCTGCATATGGGGCTAGCCCCTGCTCCTTTGAGCTACAGGCGCTGCCCAACTTGTGGTTATATTTTTATTGGAAATTTTACTTTAGTCAGTGTCATGCTATGTAGACATTCTGAAGCATTTATTCTCAATCTTTTCAAATGGAAGAACCTCTTAATATAAAAATTATTTTCTAGACCAAATGTGATTTTTAATTATCTTTTTTAGTGAGGAGTTCAAGACCAACCCTGGCAACATAGTGAGACCATGTCAATGAAAAAATCAGCTTAGTGGAGTACATGTAGTCTCAGCTACTCAGGAGGCTGAGGCAAGAGGATCCCTTGGGCCCAGGAGTTGAAGGCTGGTGAGCTATGATTGTTACACTATGCTTCATCCTGGGTAGCAGACAGAGACCTTAAACAACAACAAAAAAATACAATAACATTTTCGTGGAACTTTATTAATTACAGTATTTTAAATACTTGCAAAATAAAAGTACATATGTGTGTAAATTTACTATATTTGTAGATGCATGATGGAAAGATGAGTAATGGGATCCCTTGAAATAACTCCCTGGGAGCCCCTGCCTCAAAGGACGTTGGCTCCGGCCTATGAGTCACTTTTTTTTTTTTTTTTGAGACAGAGCCTCAAGCTGTTGCCCTGGGTAGAGAGCTGTGGCATCACAGCTCACAGCAACTTCCAACTCACGGGCTCAAGCGATTCTCCTGCCTCGGCCTCCCAAGTAGCTGGGACCACAGGCGCCTGCCACAACGCCCAGCTTTTTTTTTGGTTGCAGCCTTCATTGTTGTTTGGTGGGCCCGGGCTGGATTCGAACCCGCCACCTTAGGTGTATGTGGCTGGTGCCTTAGCCTCTTGAGCCACAGGCACCGAGCCATATGAGTAACTCTTAAGATCTAATGTTAAAGTATAACAAGGAGATCAGTTCTGAAGTTCTAAACTGCAAGTGGAATTTTCTAACTGCAAAAAGGACAAAAAGTAAAATTTTTACCTTTACCAGAGGTAAAGACCATTGCATGACAAGTTAGGAAGATGCATTTTCTTCTACCTTTTAATGCATTGAACAGTTATCAGAGCTACCCTCCATACCACCTTATTCTTCTCAATTCCAAGAATCGAATTAGAGAAGTGAATTAAACCAGCTAGATTGTCATGGCGTATCTCCTTGGCTCTTTTAATTAATCTACTGTGATCTATTAGGATTTGTTATCTAGGAGCCGAAGGGCCCAAAACCAACCTTGATTATGATTACTGAAAAGTAATCATAAAAAAAGTATGATACTTTGTGCCTTGGTTTTTCTCTCTAAAATGGGCAGAATATCTTCCTTGTGCCATAATCTTAGGATGTGACATAGTGATGCCCCCCGGCAGCATTTTCCTTCTTTTTACTCAGTAAAAGCAAACAGAAAAACCTTTGTTGAGGACAGAAGCTATTGGAAAGTACCATATAAAGGGATGGTACCATGAATCTAGGGAAATTCTAAGCATGGTCAAAGCTGCTTTAAGGCAGGGCAGCTGCCAAAAGATTAGCTGGTGGGATGAGACCATCCCCAGAAACTTTGTCTCCATTTGCTTGCAGTCCTGTTTTCCTCTTTTGGGGGGATGGGGGAGGATGGGCTATCATAGTAGCTCAATTGTGGTTATTCAAAGGTGCTGCCTCTTCAGTTGCTATTCTTAGGGTTCTGACCAGGAAGTTCTTATACTGCTTATAACTCTGCAAGATGTAAGGAGGGGACATGTGGCCTCATTTCTTACAGCCTGTATTATCTGCAGAAAAAGCATCCCTATGTAGTCTACCTTTTCTAGGAGTTGGGGCTGGGCACAGGTATGTTTAAGTTTTATGCAGTGTCTGTACATTTTCAGAAACTTTCAATGTGATCTTTAAGCTTTTATAGCCTTTTCAAGTTGTTAGGGAACCATCACCAGTTTGTTTGTTTGTTTTAAGCAAAACAGGGTAGACAGTAAGTGAGAATCATTTGGGGCCAGGAAAGAGTTGGGTTTGGGAAGCCAGTACGCTAAAAAGACCATGTTATTGCTCCTAATACTGAAACTGGATTTTTACAGCGCAGGGGAATTACCTTTATGGAGTAGACTAAGTGAGAAAAGTAGCATGTGTCTAGAGAGTCCTCTGCCCTCCCCTGTGTAATGGGACGAACACTTCCTCCAACTGGTGCATTCAGCGAAGAACCTCCCATGTCCAGGTTGGAAGGAATGATTAGTTTTGATAGATACTGACCTCACAAAGGTTTCCAGGGGAAAAAAACTGCCCAAACCTAATTTCAAGAATTCCGAAGCAATTTAACAATTCAGAGTCTAGTAGAGGTTTGATTTGAAAGGCAACTGCATCTGTGTCTCCTGTTTCACCTTTGTCTTGTCAGTAATTATGGTTTTCTAAAAAACAGTAGAAATGAAATTCTATGTTAAGATATAAGGATTTTAGTTTGGTTTGTTTTGAAGATTGTTTAATTGGCCAGATTTTCCCCAGTAGCTTGTTGCAGGTTTCAATGACTAGGCAGTATGGGGATGATAGTAACTAAGCTCTTTGTAAGAGATGTTATTTGAGGAAGGGGTTATGAATATATAATAAACTTAGGAATACATATATGAAGTTTTCTCTGAACCTACCTTTGTGAACAAGAGGAAAGGTGATTTTTAGGCATAATGGTGTACAAAGTGATGAATAAATAATAGTCTCTAAAGACATTTCAATCTGGAAACAAAGCATAAATGTTTTTATTCAAAATGGATTGAGTTCTGAAGCCTGACACTTTGAGGAGTTCTTTATTATCAAGTGGCTTGTGAAAGCCTGTCCTTAATCAAACATGCGCTAGGTTTCCCTCAGCATTTCATTAAAAAGGTATGCATAGCCTCACATCCCCCTTACATCCAGGGGCCAGTGAAACAGAAACTTGATAGAAATATTAAGGAGGGGGAAAAGATAAAGCCACCACGGCACCTGGCCTCCCTCTTTCACTTCCCTTCCCAGCTCTGCTCCTCTGAGATGTTCTTTAAGATGGAGGAAGCTGCTGCTGTTCGGGTCATCACCCTGAATCTGGCTGCTCCTCTGGATCGAGGGACGGGAGTGGCTCAACATTGGGAGTTCCTTCCCCAAAGCCTAGAGCTGACTCCTCACATTCAGCTGCTGTCTGGAGGTGGGGAGTCCTGTCTCTAGGCTTTGTCAGGAAGGCCTGGAAGGTGTCAGGAGGCAGGAGCTGCAGGGACTGCGAGTACCCTGCGCCAGTGGATACCTCCCTGCCCTTAGGCCTCCAAGGGAGGGGCTCCCCTCTGAGATGGGGTGTGGGGTGAGGGATAGGGAGTTGGAATCTACAGAAGAGGGTGCAGGGCCTGATTGTAGTCAGGCCATTGTCTCAGTACAGACCAAGCTGGGGTTCAGAAGTTGTTGTTTGGTGTTGGCTTTTTCTCTTTTCAGACGTTTTAGTGTTCAGGGCATGCATTTGATAAATTTATGGTGTGCTAACATGAGTGTGATATACACAAACATTTTTGAGTGCTGAATACATAGGCGAGTAAAGCTGAGGAGCCAAATGCCAAGATAGTTGTTTTACTGATGAATTGAAACTAGTCTAACTGGCTGAACAGTTGGAATCATTTGCCTAGACTACTCTGGGTACTAACTTTTGTTTGGTCTACTAAAAAATTACTTGAAAAGGTGCAGTATTAAATAAGGTGTGGAAGGCTCTAGTCATGCTTTCCTCTCTTGGTGATGCTGGAAGGAAAAGATAGGAGATGACTGTCATTTCACAGCCACCTGACTCCTCCTCTTCCTCTCCCTGCCCTGGAGCTGCAGCTTCAGCTTTCAGAGTAGCTGCCTGGTGGTAGGCCCAGTGGTTGGATTTTAAAGTATTTCTCAATAGTTTTCAGTATTATCAGTCATCACTTTCAGGGTTCCTTTTCATTTTCAAGGGTACCCAGTCTAACTGTTTAGCTCCTTTTCAATAGCCTTCTTCACTCACTTATGCCCAGTCAGGAAGATTAATAATGTTAACTGATTCTCTGTCACTGCAAAAAGCATTAGTTAATTAGACTTTTACACCTCAGTCAGATGGCATTAGACACCCTTTGTGCACTTTAACTCAAGGATGTTAAAGACCTAAATCTTTCAGAAAAAAAGAAAAGAAAGAAAAAGGACAGGCACTTTTCCAGTTTAAGCTGCATGTTGGTCCATGTTAATTAGGCATTTGTCCTTTAGTCTGGAGGTGATAGAAAATGCCAGTTACTGTGGTATTTAACTGACATCAAACTCCTGTCCAAATAATTCAGTTGGGCCCAGCCTTCTCTCTTAATTGGTGGGAAGGAAAACTTCGGCACACACCCAGAATAAGGAGGAAACTGTTACTTACTTACATTGAACATTAAAAAAATTTCATTCTGAAGGATTTGAAGAACCACTGAATATTTTTTTAATTAATTATCCAGTTGAGCTTTTTAAAAACAGTCACAACAAAATCTCCCCTAAAACTTGAGTTGCCCAAAATGATGACCTTCAATACATGAAAGTTTAATGTTACTCAAGGTCAAAAGTCGTTCTTATTATCCAAGGCCCTTATAGATTTATGTGTCCATTTGGTACAGTTTTAAAAAATGTTCTGAAAATTGACACTTAATTTTCTAACTAGGAGTTAACGTTCTTTGTCAATACCAGAGATTTACAAGTGGGTTAAAGCACCAAGCAATATACACATTTGAAAAACCAATATAGGGTGGCTTGTTTTAAAAAAAAAAAAAAGTGACACGAATACAATCGTTCATAGTTATTAGATGAAACATGCTTTTTTCCCTTTTTTT
Organism: Galagoides demidoff; assembly: GCA_963574575.1. NCBI lineage: Eukaryota > Metazoa > Chordata > Mammalia > Primates > Galagidae > Galagoides > Galagoides demidoff. The sequence continues at coordinate 5,979 of CAUYQV010045978.1, forward strand.
AAAGCAACATCTTCGTTGTTGCTGGAAAAGATAATCCTCGGTGACAAGAGTATAGTTTACCTTACTCCTGAGGTATATAAAATAATTCCAAAAATAATGAAAAGTTTTTCAAAATAATGAAAAGTTTTTTTTCTAACTGGGAGGTAGCCTTATTTGACGTTAAACCTTACTTTGTGTATGGTTTCTAGTCAAAGGTTCACACATTGGAGAGCACTTCATTTTTAGTACTGAAATACTTTTTCGTGCACTGAATGAATGCAATATGTTAACACTCCTGTACAGCCCAGAATTGCTTGGCTGCCCCTTGCCCTGCCTGCCTGGTACTGGCTGAAAAGGTACCATTGTTTGTTCTGCAAACACTGGGTGATGTTTGTTTCCAAGGTGACTGGTTCTATTGCTGCCCTTTAAGCAAGAGGGGGGGATGGGAGAGAAAGTTGGCTTTAAACACCTGAGAGCATCCTGTTCTGGATACAGTCTGTGTATGTGTGTAAGCTGAAATTTTGTTTTAACTGAGGTAATTGGAGCAAAAGGGATAGTATGGAAATGGGAGGAAGACCTCTGTATCAATAAGTTCTGATTTTTAATTGACTATACAATAGAGTGAATTTACTGGTAGACTGAAGTTAACTATGTTACATTTGGAAAACTAAAGAGCTACAGGGAGAAAAAATATTTTAGATAATTGTTAAAAAGTGAAATTTATATTCATATAATATTCTTCCCCTACATAACCTATATGCAGTTATTCAGGCGAATAAATATTTGATAGTATAATTTAATTGGTTATACTGATTAGACAGGTGGACCTTCAAAAGTTTGAGAGAACTTAAAATATAATTTGTTTCAAAAAACAAAAACAAAATAATGTGAAATCATTGAAGTATGTAGCAAAAATTTTCTGAAAAGATAACAAATAGAGTGAAAGCATCTTTTTATTGGCTTAATTCATTAGACTCTGGAAATTGTATTTTATCAGTGAGAAATTTTAGCTGCAGACTACAGGGAAAAAATTCCTTCCCCCCCTTTATTGTACATAGATGCTGTTAACAGAACTTTGCCTTTTCACTCCTATCGGGTTTAGTACAGTTCATGCGCCGGTTTCAGTAAACATTAACTACTTTTATCTGGGCTTGCAGTGTGCTGAATGGTTAGCAAAGAGTGTACTGCAAGAGACAGATGAAAATAAGAGTCCAAGGTCACATGGATGTTGAATTTTTTTTAAATTGAGAATTTAGGGGAAAGATATCAGGCTTATACTTATCTTCTCTTTATGTGATCCTATCCCAAGGCTACTTTGCTTAGCATTTTTATGTACTGAGGCTGAAACAGATTTGTTCAGATGCTGAATGATGAGGCAAGTGATACTAAAAATTGTTTTTCCTTTCCTGTCAATAAAAAAAAAAATCTTCGTTTTATTCAGAGCTGCCTTCTAGGATGAAAGTTTCTCAAGGTTCCAGAAAAGATGTAATACAACATTTATTATGATGATTCTGAAGACCTCTTTTAGTTTTATAGGGATTTCCTTTTTTCCTTTTCTAGAAGATTATGTAGGATTGCCTTTGATAATCAATTTTGTTCCTGGAGTTAGCACAGTAACTCATAAACAGTGCTAGAATTAAATATCGCCAGTTTGAATAAACATGTATGTTTCAGGTATCATGTAATATTCCAGTGAACGTGTACCTATATGTATGTGTCATTTTTGAACGTAGAAATATGATTTGTGCTTATTTTTAGTGAAAAGGATATGCAGGTTTTAAAAATTACAACAAATATTATCCTCTTCCTGCTTCTCCAATCCAGGAGGTATTCAGTTGCCCTCACTTTTTGGTTCTGGATCTGCCCTGGAGACTGTGGCAGCCAACTCTAAAGTGGAAAGTTGCTAAGAGAGGACAAGAATTGTTCCTAGGTTGGTGTCCTAAACTTGAAGCACTGAGTTGAAGCTTTGAAAGCGGATTTGAGTCCTGTGATCTCTGGCCAGGTTTGCACTCGACAGGATGCTCATCGCGCGGGTCGCGCTGGTTGACCGGCGAGCTCAAGGGTCTGTGACCTGTCGGATGAGCAGAGCCGCCCCTGGCCGCCGACGGTCTCCCTACCCCGTTCCCATCTCTGGGTAGGATCGTGAGGAAGATGACTGGCGCCTTCCCTTGGAGCCGGGCCTCAGTCCGAGCAGCCATTGTGCATCGGGAATGCTGTCTGAGCGATCGTTGTCTTCCCATAGCTGGAGGCGCCTTGACGGCCCTGGAGGGTCTGTCAGTCCGTTCCCTCCTCAGCCGAGTACGGCGGGCTGGCGGGCTGCAAGCTGGCGCTGGACTGCCGGGGAGCAGCCTGCGTCAGCCTGGCTCTGCCACTGCCGGGCCCGCTCGGGCGGCCCTCCCGGGCTCCGCGGTGGGCGCTCGGTGAGCGGGCAGCGGGGCCGTCAGTCAGGGCATTGGGTGCCGATTGGCCGGCTGGCCGGCGGGGGCGGAGCTGGTCGGCGTTCGCGGCCGGCCTTCCCTCCCGCAGCACCGCTGTCTGTTCTTGCAGACCTTGACTCCGTCTCCTCGGCCCGCGGCGGGCGGAGCAGCAATTTAATGAACAAGCAAGCTCTTCAAAGACTCGTTTAGTATCTGCGTTTTTTAAAAATTTTAAATAAATTCCTGTAAGGGAGAACTTATCGACTGTGCTGTGAGCCAGTCCCCTCGCCCCTGTGCTTTTTGGCTGATTTGAGGGCATTCAGCCTGTAACCGCTTTAATTTTCGCATTTTGTGTAGACGTAAGCTTGTCCACTCGTTTTTTGTATTTATTTACCGGAGTAAGCTCCCGTTAGAACATTTGGTTTCCCCGTGGATCTTCTGGAATGAAAACAACACGTAGTTGTTGTTTTCTCCTGAGCCGTGTTTGAAGGGCAGAGGTGCAGACCTGGGAGGGGAGGGACCCGCGGGGCGAGGAAGCTTCTTCGGCTGCAGGTTCTTTCTGGCCCTTCCCGCAGCATATGGGGCAAAGGCGCTTGCCTCTCTAAAAGGACCCTCCTTCTGGGAGCTGGGCGCAGGGCCAGCTCCTGTGCCTTCGGGTTTTCCATCCTCCCCCTGCAGCAGCTCTCTTGGCTTCCCAGCCGTGGGCCCTGAGAACCGGGTGCCAGTCCCTCTCTCTCTCTCTAAAGTAGAACACCTGCGTCCTCGCCTGCTTGCCCTGTGTTTCAAGTCCCTTTCTCCAGGGTCAGTTTGTTAATGATAAAAATGAGGCCATTTAGCCAGGATGCAGTTTCTTCATGTTCTGTACTTGAGGTACATTACCAGGACAGGAGGTCGTTGTTCAGCAGCCATCAGCACAGCTCCTGATGGCTAAAGGTTGCCTGCTACCAGGTGCCTTACTGAGTGTCCCCTGACTTACCCTGGGACAGTCTGTGGGTCGCCCAGCAGGCCTGCTCCCTGAGCTGGCGCCTGTCTGCGATCATGTGATTCCAGCCAGCTAGTTGAGCATGGGGCTGATGTCTGCAAGCCAGGGTGGGGGCAGCCCATGCTGAATGGCCCTGTAGGACCCCAGAGTGAGCACAGTGGCTCACATGGAATGGCCCCTCCCTCCACTTTGAGACTTGTCTCATTTCTGCTCTGCTGCCTTTGGTGATTTCTCAAAACAGCGATTCTTCACCAGGGTAAAACTTCCTTACTGCAAATGCCAGGGCCCCACTCCAAAAGATTTCTGAGGAAGCAGGTCTGGGTTAAAGCTGGGGCATGGCCATTAGGAGAAGCTTCCCAGTGATCTAATGCTTGGCCCAAGCTATTAGAGACTTCAAAACTTTGCATTAGAAACAGGTAACCTTTACATTTGTGTTGGAAACTTCCCTTGAGACAAATAAATACATTTGTGCCACAGAGATTTTGGGGAAGAAATTCTGCTACAAGGGCTAGGAAATTATATGTAAGGAAATTTTCCCATCTGATGCTTGTTTGCTGCAAACTTAAGTTTCTTACTAAGCAAGGTGTTGCAGTACCTGTGCTAGAACCCTGATAGGCCTTCAGCCCTGGCAGGTGCAAATGCCACTCATTAATTTTTTAAGAAGTTGGAGCTCTGACAATTATCAGGGATGCTGAGTAGCTGGTACCAGATGTTTCTTTTGTTAGGGAACGCTTGGGGTGCTGGATATTTTCTTAAAACTAAGAGGGTATAGGGAAGTGCACATTCTGGTTTCTAGTTAAGCTTGCCCCTCACATGGGCTCTTGCGGTATTATCTTATGTAGAGGTGTTGATTCAATTATCATCAGGCCCAGGTCCTGTTAGAAGCCAGTAAATGGTACTTGGGGCCTCTTTATCTAGACCGTTTTGCCACAGCTGAAGTGACAGCCTGTGCCTCTAACTGAATTTCATCCTTTTTCACTCTTTTACTGTGGAACAACAGGAAAGTCAGCCACTCATCATTTCGGGTGCAGACTTTACAGCCTCAGAACAGCCTCTGCTTTTGCAGTTTATGAATGCACCATTTGTTGTTTTGAGCACAACTGTTAGACACAACTGGCCTTAGCAGCCCACTCTCCTTACAACCAGTGAGCATCACTGCAGCCTCCCCTCCCCTTTTTGCATAGGCCAAATTTTTGCTTTAAATTACTACCATTTTGTCTTAATGTTCCTTTGACCTAACTTAACATTTTTTTCAAATGTAAGTTTCAGAAGTAAGGTTTTAATTTGCTCAAACTGTTGGTCTAGGGATTCTGAATAAGTACAAGTAATTTACTCAAGGAGGAGGTTGTTTTTGTTCCTTGGTTTTTACATACTCGCTTTTTTAAAAAAATGATCTCAACCATGTGATTTAGAATTTTTTAAAAATTGGGTTGAAGTTAGAAAGTTTTTATTTTCTAGGTCACTATGTTTTTGTTTTCAAATTTTGTCTTAAGTTTACAATTTTAAGATCTTAAATATCCTCATAACAAAAAATAAGTGTATCAGGTGATTTAATTAGCTTAATTTAGCCATGTATATATGTCAAAACATCCTATAAATATTTGCAGTTTTTGTCAACAATACCATGATAAAAATATTAATAATTTCCCAGGCAAAATGGCTCATACCTGTAATTGTGGCACTCTGGGAGGCCAAGGCAGGAGGATCACTTGAGATCAGGCGTTCCAGACCATTCTGAGCAAGAGCAAGATCCTTTCTCTTCTAAAAACAGAGAAAATTACTTGGGCATTGTGGCAGGTGTCCATAGTCCCAGCTACTCAGGAGGTTGAGGCTGGAGGATCACTTGAGTTCAGGACTTTGAGGTTGCTGTGAGCTAGGCTGATGCCATGGCACTCTGGCCTGGGGCAACAGGGACCGACTCTCTCTGACCAAAAAAAGTAATAATTTTTTAAAAAAATTTTTTTGTAGAGACAAGAGTTTCACTTTATCGCCCACAATAGAGTAGGGTATCACACAACTCACAGCAACCTCCAACTCCTGGGCTTAGGCAATTCCCTTGCCTCCTGAGTAGCTAAGACTCAGGTGCCTGCAACAATGCCCAGCTATTTTTTTGTTGGAGTTTGGCCTGGACAGGGCCATGTCCTGCCCACTGAGCCAGAGGCATCCCCCCCCCACCCCCCCGCCAAAATTAATAATTTTTAAAAAAGAATTAAGAGAAGCTGTCAATCAAACTACAATGTGATATTGTGCTCTAGATTTAAATGTTTATTTTATCTTCTTTTTTTTGTTTTTTTTTTTGAGACAGTGTCAACTTTGTTGTCCTCAGTAGAGTGCCATGGCGTCATAATTCACAGCAAACTCAAACTCTTGGGCATAAGTGATTATCTTACCTCAGCCTCCCGAGTAGCCGGAACTACAGGCTACAGGCGCCTGCCACAATACCCAACTATTTATAGAGATGGGGTCTGGCTCTTGCTCAGGCTGTTCTCCAACCCATGAGCTCAGACAGTCCACCCTCCTTGGCCTGCCAGAGTGTTAGGATTACAGGCGTGAGCCACTGTGCCTGGCCAGTTCATCCTTTTTTCTGTGAAACAGGGTCTCACCCCAAAGTGATACCATTAATGGTAAATTAGTCTTCACTTATGTTTTGTTTCTCTCGCATGTACATTCTTTGGCCCCATGTAATTATAATTATATAGGTCTTGTTCTACAGTCATAGAACATTGACATATTGGGCTGTGCCTGTGGCTCACTGAGTAGGGCGCTAGCGCGATATACCGAGGGTGGCAGATTCAAACCTGGCCCCCAACAAACTGCAACCAAAAAATAGCCAGGTTGTTATGGTATTATGGCAGGTGCCTGTATAGTCCTAGCTACTCAGCAGGCTGAAGCAAGAGAATTGCCCAAGCCCAAGAACTGGAGCTGTGAGTTATGAAGCTACTGCACTCAGTTACTGAGTGCGACAAAGTGAAACTCTGTCTCTTAAAAAATTGAGATTATTCCTTCTTTTACATTTTTTCATATCTTAGTTAAAAGATATGACCATTTTTTTCTGTTATATTTTACTTGTTCAACAACTGGGGATTGTTGAATTCCTCCACACACCTGTTATCTTCTGGAGACCAAAGAGGGAGGATGGCTTGAGGCCGGGAATTCAGATCAACCTTGGCAGTAGGGAGACCCCACTTCTACAAAGACTAGAAAGAAAATAAAATTATTCTGGTGGAAGGATCCCTTGAGCTCAGTAGTTTGAAGTTGTGAAATTTCAGTGGGCTATGATGATACCTCACTGCATTATAGCCCAGCAGCACAGCGAAACCCTGTCTCAAAAAAAGGGGTAGTGGTGGTCAAATTGTCAGTTCAAACTACTTTTAGGCTTTGCTTTGATGGTAGAGATGAATTTCTTTCAAAACAGGAGTAAATCCTACAGCAACCAACTCCATAAGCCTTTGTATCCTAGAGCTTTCAAAAATGTAATGATCACCGAAATGAAGAAACTTTCTGCTATTAGATTTTACAGTAGATATATTTGCTGTCCTCCAAAGAAAGGCCCTAGCCTAGGTTGCATTTCTATTTTTGCTAAAAGTGGGACGTGCAAACATGTTTAAGGAGGAAAAAGTATAATCTTTGAGATAGGTGGTTTCTTTTTCATCCCAGTATAGAGAGGGGGAACATCTGTCTTTTTGTGAAGATTAGTTTCCTCCAACTACCCAAAGAATCCTTAAGCTCGATGTAAAAACTAAGCAGCCACAACCAAGAAGTTAGGGGGAAAGTAAGCTAGCAAGTTCGTGCTTCCAGGAGCAGTTTTCTCAGCCCTGAGTCTGTTTTGATTTTCAGAGCGTGTGTTACATACATGATCCCATGTATTAATGAGTGCTTTTGATCTGCACCTTTAAAATGAATAAAGTTAGACTCCTATTGGACTTTTCTCCCTTCTCTGTTATTTCTTGATGGCTCTTTACTTGTGGTTAATATGTGTGTTGCTTAAAATGGCAACTGAAACATCACCAGGAATTTTCGCCAGGTTGAAACTGCTTTTCCTATGTCAAAACAACCAGTGCAGCTTAGCTGATGCTTCTGTTGCTAAGCAGGTAAATTTCTGGTCTGCAGGCTACCCATTAACCCTATAAATGCCTACTATCAGGCAAGAAAAAAAAAGAAGAAAAGAAATTCTTATCTAGTGTTTTGTTCAAGTGCGTGAAAACTGGACCTAGTTCAAACTAACCTCAATTTACTATTTTGGAGGAAGAAGAGGATTGGAAGATGGAGGGGGCTGGGGGACCAGTAATTTCCAGTGATTCGACAGTCCCAGCAGCTGATAGTGAGGATCTCACTCTAGGTGATGAAAATTATGGATCTGATTCCAGTTAGTAATGAACTTAGCGTTTTTCTTTAGGACTTTTCTCTGCAAGTCTGCTTTTAATTGCCTGTATGGCTGTGGGGATAAGAAGAGGAAAGAAAAGGGTTGCTGTTTGCATCCATTTGCTAGAAAGGAGTTAACAGAACATACCGCAGAACAGGTTGGGCAAGACTGTTAAAGCCAGTGATGAAGCCTTCCCCTCCCTCCCTCTTTTTCTCTTCCCCCACTCTTTTGGTCCTTCTCCCTCCTCTTCTGCACCCGAACCTCCCAGGACTTTAACACATCTTAAAACTGTCCGCTCCAGCACATCCACACCCCCCCCCCCCATTTCAGTATCTGGCTTTCCTTCTGGGCAGAACATTTGATGTGAATAAAATACTTTGTGGAGGCGAGGAGCCTGTGTGAGAGACAGGCCGCCGGCCTCAGCCCTGCCAGCTGTTTCTCCAGCAATTGATGGTGCGCTTGCCCGGGCCCTCAACGTGTAACATAGGCCCCATTCAGCAGCAGCATTCTTGAGTGTGCATTTATGCCTCTGTGGGACTGCAGGGTGGACAGCCTGCGAGGGGGAAAGCGGGAGGCGGGGTGGGGATGGAGAAGGAAGTGTGTGCACACACAGGCAGACAGACTCGAGGGCGGTAAGGTGGAGTCACTGCCAGTAAGTAGGGAGACAATTGCTGCTGGAATCATCCCTAGCTAGCTCTCACTGTGGGCTGAACGCAGAGGAACTGAGTGAAGAGCCAGTTGGGTCTGCTATAAGTTCTGCTTTGTGTTTGTGTCCATTCACTCCGTAAACATACCATATATAGTCATGCTTGAGCTCACTATAACACACTGCAGGGGAACCACTCGTCCTGCACATATCCTTCAGCTCTTAGAAGCAGACTCACATAGGCTATTTCTGGTGTGTCCTGGCTTGCTTGCTTTTTCCTTTTTTTTTCCCTGGCAGTGGGGCGGGGGGGGGGGTGGGGGGGAAGGAAAGGGAGCTGTTTTTCCTTCCATCTTCACACTGTTTGGAACGCATTTCTGATCATAGTTTGGCACTCTGAAAAAGCTGAAGTACTATATTGTCACGCAGAAGTGGAATTTTCTGGGTACATCTGTTATAGAATAAAAACCTTATTTTCCTATCTTTAATATCACACACGTTTTGTGTTTTATGGTTCCCCGATTGCCAACAGTTTGTTTTTGGAGCGTCTTTTAACTCTGTTGAGGGTGAGTGCCAGCCCGTAACGTGGGTTGCTGGTGGTAGCAGCTCTCGGAAAAGTTGCCTTTGTGTACCCCTCTGCTTCCTCTCCGGATCCTCCATGCTGCCACCCTCTGTTTACCATGCTTCACCTTCAGATTGCTAGGGCAGGGCATGCAGCTTTCTGCAGAACTGAGGGCAGCCGTTTTCCACTTCGCAGAGCTGAGTCTGTGGAGCAGAGAGTAGATAGTAATAAGAAAGAATGCAGTTGGTTTGTTTTTGTCCCCCCTCTGGAATACCTAGGATGCTCCATTTCAAGTTGGAGTAGGTGGCATGAGGCATTTGTGGTGCAGATAACTAGTCGTCTTCCATTTATTACCCCCCCCCTTATTTTCTTTTTCTTCTTCCCCCTCTGCTTCCCAAAGCCTTATTGTCTTGTTTCTCAGGCTACACATGAAGATCACCCATGAGGAAAAGGTGGTTTCCCATGCGGAATAATATTTGGGTAGTGTGTAAAGAGACGAGATGGGACCTCTCTTTGCCTTGTTTTCTTTCGTAGGCCTCATCAGAGTGAATTATATCTGACTGTGTGACAGTTATTTGTACCATCCTTCCCGTTTCCTAAGCTGATAAGCCCTTGTCTGCCTCCATCAAGCCTCTTTGTTTGAGAGGCTCCTAATGCAGGAGAAGAACAAAGTGACAGTTTTCTTATTTACTGATAACTCTGAAGCACATTCATGATGCTCTTTATTATATTTTTTATAACCGCATTCCTTCAACTTAGATGATTGTTCGATTGTATGTGTGATTAGTAAGTTAACACTTCCTCATAAAAAATGAGTTCAGAAAAAAAAAACAAACCACTTAAATTTTCTATTTAAAACTGTACCTGTTACCACTGTGGAAACAGTACTTGATTAGCTGGTTGACTCCAAAGTAGTAACATCCTTTATAAGGAGGGCACTTATGTGCCATTGCTGGGTCCAGAATATTCAGCCAATGTGCATGTGAGTGAGAGCTAGCAGGGTGTGTGTGTGGTGAGGGGTATGTAAAATAAAGCTTTCAGAAGCCACTAAGGTGCTAGGAAGTTCTGGTACTAACTAACACTCCTACCCTTGATTCCTATTGATCCTTTAGGCCTGCACTTTAGCCCTGTTTATTCTTACTGTAGATGGCCCTGACCACCTTGTCTCCTAGGTTTTCCAGTCAGCAACACATTGAAAGCCAAAGTTGGGGGTTGGGGTGGAGAAAAGCCATCAGAAGGAGATAGTTGACAGCAACCAGAAAAGATGTCAGGGTATGAGACAAGAATTCAGCCAGGGTGGCCGGTTACCACTGGGAGAAGCGGGCAGACGAGACAGAAGAGCCCTCTACATTATTTCTGACAACAGCATGTGTATTGACAATTACCTCAATACAAATTTCGTTTTTTTCAGAGCTGTGTAGCTCAGGAGGAATAGTAAAGTAGGAGGAAGGGTATTTTGCCTGTTTCCAAAGGCAGCCATGTGGAAGACTTGTTCATCGTGGTGACCCTGAGTCATCTCTCCGAGAGGTTAAATTAATCATACTTTGATTCACTATGCTCTGTTTAAGGAGATAGGGAAGTTTGAAAGATATTTTAGAATGATTTATACCCAGGAGTTTTATGTGGAAAATTAATTTCTAAATACTTCCCTGTGGGCCTCCCCTACCCCCAGAGACCATCAGCTTCTTTATGGATTAACATGAAGTGTTAGAATGAACCTCTCAGTGTTGCAGAAATAATACTATTATTTAATGTATTTATTTAGCCCAGATTTATAGCAAAAAGTTATTTATTAACAGACTCAAATGATGGTCCAGATAACCATTACAGGGTGTTGGTATTTCTAGTGTAAATTGTTCTTTTGTACTTATCACTAAAAGTATATAAAATGTTATGGATTTTTAAAAGCAGGTGATAGAGAAGATCCCTGGGTATCAGAGAAGTTGTAGCTACTATGGGAAATAATCTCTGTAGAAAAGGGGTCCTGGACTTGAGAATGCCTCAGAAAGCTTAATTATATATGAACATGTTAGCTTTAAGCCATCAAATGATGAACTGGAAGGAAGGAGTACCTCCCCCTCTCACCCTCCAGCCTAACTGTAGACTCATTCTAAGAACCATAGAGTTTTATAGCCAGGGGAGAATTGAGAGGTCATTTGGTCTGTTTGAGTTTATATTCATTTCATTCAGTATTCTTGTACAGTTCATGCCTGTGCCCAGAATTGAATAAGTCACTCAACAGTAGTGTCTACATAGTGTTTTTGGCCATGAGGACTAACTGTAACGCGGCAAATAAAAAATGTGCTTACTCAGCAGAAATTATTATTATTATTATTTTTTAAATTTCCCCCTGTATGTTTTTTACATGTAGAGAATACTTCAGTCCTCCGTGGTGGTACACCACACTGTCTTGGCATTGTTTAGTATTAACACACATTTTCATGGAAATACCAGGGTTGAAAACTCCCCAGAGTTGCTAATACCTGGTAATGGTTCTCAAACATTTTGATATTATGTGCATAAGTATGGAGCATTGCTGGGCCTACGTTTTAATAATCAGACCCATAGATGCAGTCTAAATAAACACTGCCATATTAGCATTTAATAATATTAAATTTTTAAACTTTCTGTGCAGATTTGCTATTATAGTTAATGAATGAATAAGGTTGATAAATTCTCTGCTCCTGTTTTAAATTGGGTTTTGGTGGGGGTTTTTTTTTTTTACCCCCCTAAGAGAATTTGTTCCCTTTGAAAATTTAATTAGTTTTGAAATTTGGTCTTGTGCATATCCATGGAAACCATACCTGCTGATTGCCTTGCAGAATGAAGGTGGAAAGTAATTCTCTTACAGTATATGTTTGTGACACTATCAGGCAAGGAAAATGTGTGTGAGCTGCATACAAGAAATAGGAATTCATTGTTTGAATGTTAGCTGCTCAGGGGAGATGGAAAAGTAATAAAAACCAGGGCTTCCCAAGAAGGGAGTAGCAAGACAGGCTGGCTCTTTTGTAGGTGGGGGCAGCAATGAGGGGACTTGCTGGAGGGATGTGGCCAAGGGTAGGAGAGCTTGTCTTCGTGGCTGTGATAACCTGTGGAAGTGACCTGCTACAACTCAGGTTGTGATGGCAACTCAATTTGAGATGAGCGTGTAACATCTGCTGGGTAGGCGGAGCCTCAAGGACAACTGTGGAGAGGTTGGGATGGTGGAGCAGGGGATGCGGACGGGGAGAGAAGGATCCAGGCATGGATTTGAACAGCTGATGGCTGCTGGCAGATCAAGAGTCCATGAATCACTCATAGGCACGGAGAACTCATCTATGTGTCTGGAGTATGAACGGGGAGAGAGAAGAGAGCATACTTTCAGTTAATAAATACTCTGTTGCACCCAGAGCACTTAAAGACACAGCAGAAATTTGTTGAGCAGTTATTGACATCTCTGTCCATAACAGTCTTTTGTTTAAAAACTTTGCCCTCTTCACCTAATCCTAATCTTTTATTTAAAGGCCATCAGTCTCCTTTTAAAGATTACTAAAATTGCTTTTACTAGACATTGTATTACTTATAAGAAGGGGGAGTTAAGACCCAAAGAGAAGAATTTGATCAATTGATTTAAGGTTGCTGGAGTATGGAAATGTTACTTGATTGCTGGTCTTACCGAGGATTTCAAGATTTCAAGGAAAAGTGGACAATGCCTGCTTTTATCTGAGGGATTTAAGCAGTCATATGATCGACAACCCAGGCCTCAGGAGCAGCAAGCCCTGGCAACCTCTGTGCTGCAGAGTCCTTGCAGAGGAAGAACTTCAAAGTGGGTGGGATGTGCTGGCTTGGGAGTCATTTAGCTGAGGACTAGTTTTAGTCACGGCCTTAACATCCGCATTAAAGTTGAGTGATACAGGGACATGACACATGAATGTCTTGAGATTTATTTGGGTACAAGCTGGTAGAGCTGAAGGAGGAGGTGGCAGTAGTGAGGCCAACAGGCAGCAGCCCTGTTGTAGAGCACACTGTGGTTCCCTGTGGCACCCAGGAGAAGGTGGCCTGGCTAGATTGGGGCTGGGAATAGAGAGATCATCTTGCCAAGATCTTGAAAATAAACAGACTTCTAGACAATGTGTCAAAGTCTGAAACCACAAACCTCTTTGGGCATAGGTAAATGGAAAGAAGATTTTGGCTATATAAAGCGTGCCATTTATAAACTCTGAAGAATTTATTTACAGCTTGATTCTCTCTTGTAATGAACATGGTAATGGGAGAAATAAACTGAGCAAGTTATGATCACAAAAACTGCATGGAATCATTTTTATATGGCTTTCATTTTCTGCACATGGGATGTGCCTGTTATATTTCTCTTGCTGTGGATACACACACAAGGACTCTGATTTGAGGATGCTAAGTATTAGGGGGCTTAGGGGAGAGTACTAACTAGCAAGATTGATGCTGAGTTTTCTTTAGCTCTGTGCTAATAAATCTACTTATTATCTAATTGTGTGTTATTCCTGTAATCTCTAGTAGCCTAAGAGAATGTCCTCCATTTTTTAGCTTCTTATGAAAATTAAAGAAATAATCCTGTTCTAGGCTGTACATGGAGACTTTATTGATCTGTATAAAAGGATACCGTGATTTTTTAAAATAGGCTTTCACATATATTAGATTTTTAGGTTTTTTATTATTTTTAAGTGACTTTTTCATGTCTCCTGAAAGACATAGGGGGGGGGAACTCACCAAAAATCCAACAGTTGCTGAATAGCTATAAAATATTAATATAAAATTTTCTTCTTTCAGCTTTTGGGCCTTTTTATTATTTAACGTCTGATATAATATGTGACCAAATACATTGCATGAGTATTTACTTTTTTTTCCCCTTTTTTTTTTTTGGAAGGGGGAGGCACATGGAAGTACCTAAAGAGATGGAATGTAACACACCCAGAAAGTGAAGCCCTCAAGGGGTCTATGAACTTGAGAAGGCCAAGAGCAGCGGGGTTCCTTCATCTTAATGCTTAGCTTTGCCAGTGCTAAGTGAGGAGCAGAGAGCCACTGAGCTCCTTAGCAGATGAGTTCTTGTTTTGTTTTGTTTTTTTTTTTTTTTTTTGAGACGGAGCCTCAAGCTATCCCCCCTGGGTAGAGTGCCATGGTATCACAGCTCATAGCAACCTCCAACTCCTGGGCTCAAGCGAGTCTCCTGCCTCCGCCTCCCAAGTAGCTGGGACCACAGGCGCCCACCACAACGCCCCGCCATTTTTTGGTTGCAGCCATCATTGTTGTTTGGCGGGCCCG
>CAUYQV010045979.1:0-17656 GCA_963574575.1 Galagoides demidoff
GAACATTCATGATTTTCATGCATGACTTCCTTCTCTTTATTTATTTATATTTTTATTGTTGGGGATTCATTGAGGGTACAAAGAACCAGGTTACATTGATTTCATTTGTTAGGTAAAGTCTCTCTTACAATTGTGTCTTGCAACCAAAAGGTGTGTCACACACTGTGACTCCCCACCCCCCTTCCCTCCTTCCCTCTCTCTGCTATCCCCTTCCCCATCCCTACCCTCTACTAGGTCATTGATTGTCCTCCTACCAGAATTGAGTACATAGAATACCTACTTCTCCATTCCTGTGATGCTGTACTGAGAATACGGTGTTCCACTGCCATCCAGGTTAATATAAAAGATGTAAAGTCTCCATCTTTTTGATGGTTGAATAGTATTCTATGGTGTACATATACCACAGCTTGTTAATCCATTCCTGGGTTAGTGGGCATATAGGCTATTTCCACATTTTGGCAACTGTAAATTGAGCTGTGATAAACTGTCTAGTGCAAGTGTCCTTATGTAAAAGGATTTTTTTCCTCTGGGTAGCTGCCCAGTAATAGGATTGCAGGATCAAATGGGAGGTCTAGTTTGAGTTCTTTGAGGATTCTCCATACTTCCTTCCAAAAAGATTGTGGATGTGGAGAGAAAGGAACACTTTTACACTGCTGGTGGGACTGCAAACTAATCTCTATTTCTTTTTTTTTAATTTCTCCTTCAGTATCTCCTTTACTTTTCCTCAATGCTTTTTTTTCTCTAAATTTCTTCTTTTTTTTCTTTCTGCTTTGTCCTTATCCGCATTGATAAAACAGTAATGATGTTGACGTTGATATAGGCTTATCAAGAACTTCTTTTCTTTTTACTCATTATATTTACACAAACTCATGAGGTAGAAAGTTTTATAATCTGCATTTTAGAGATGAGGAAAATTAGGCCCAAGGGATCTATGCAGTAAGTTATAAAGCTGCAATTTCAATCCCAGCACTTTAGTTCTCCAGTCTGTGGCCAGATGACTAGCAATACTTTGTTGCATGAGCATAAAGTAGGAGTGACTAAAATTCTGTTCGGAAACTATGGATGCAGATAAGACTTGTCATTGTGAGCTTCACTGTAGAATTATTTGAGGGGAGGTATTTGTTGGAAAATTCAAATGCCAGTATCTTAGATCTTTCTCCTTGGATTAGAAAATGCCAATATCCTACCTTAACAGTAAGGCTCCTAGTTTTCTGGGAGATAATAGAGAAAAGAGAGTTAGGGGTGGGTTTGATATTCAACATTTCTTTGGCAAAATTCTGAGTGTCTCAAATGAAAATCAAAAGGCAGAATTTGAGGCCTGGTACTAAAACAAAATTAAGTGATCATGTGTACCTTTTTTTTGTTTCTCTATTACCAAGATTCTGCCTCAAATTATTCACCACGACCCCCACACCCACTGTATCCTCAACTCATTTCAGTAGACCTCAATCTCACAATTCTTTTGAAATTTTTCTTGAAAGTGGTTGGGGCATCCGTATTGTCAATGCCCCTCTCCTCCTCTCAACTGTTTCCACTCTCAGCTATTTTGGACATAGCTGACAATTTCTTCTGTCTTTTGTGTTTGCCATGAAAACACACTTTGCTTATATTTTCCCTAAGTTATATGTATTCATTCTGTCTTTTATGTCTATTTTTTGTTTTTGAGACAGTCTCACTCTTTTGCCCAGGATAGCATGCTGTGGTATCAGCCTACTTCATAGAAACTTCAAACATAGGGGCTCAAGTGGTCCCCTTGCCTCAGCCTCCCAAGTAGCTGGGACTGCAGGTGCCCACCACAATACCTAGCTACTTTTTCTGTTGTTAGTAGAGATGGGTTCATGCTCTTGCTCAGGCTGGTCTCAAACTCTTGAGTTCTAGCCATCCTCTCACCTCAGGCTCCCAGAGCACTAGGATTATAATTGTGAGCCACCTTGCCTGGCTTGTTTTCTACTTTTTATGATACCTTAAAACCTTGGGGTCTTGCTGATCTAGGAGAAACTTGCCTCTACCAGGGTTGTCAACTGCCTAAAATCCAGAGCCCATCCACTCAACCACCTCCTTCACTGGACAGATCTCTAAGACTCCAATCATGTCAAAACTTCCCCACCCTAATTATCCAGAGCCAAATATTGGACAACTGGAGCTAATCCCCATGCCCCAGGGTTTACAGAAGTTATTCAAACTAGCCAATCTTAAGCCTGCTTACCCTGCCTTGCCCATTCCTTCTGGTGAAACCATATAAAACCAAAAACCATATATAAAGGTTTTTGCCCTCATTTTCCTCCTCTCCTTTTGCCTTCTGACCAGCCCAGCCCTGACACCCCTCTATGTGCCCCTACATAGTCTGCTACAACTCTGTTTTCAGGCATTTTCCTGTATGACAATCATTTCCTTGTCTATGTATCTTACAATATCTCATTAAAACAAATCCCACAAGCATTTCCCTTTTACAGGATTCCTATCATCTGGCCAAGCAACAAATGTCAAATCACAAGAACGCTGCTAAAATTTTATCTTTTTTCTTTCAATAGGTAAGATACACTGTGCATCTAGACTTCTCCAAATCTTCATTCACAAATTTTCTTTGGGGCTTCTGTACCAAACTCTTTAACCAACAACTCCATGTGGAGGTCTAGTAGGAATGTGAAACATAATATGGCCAAAATTCGATTCTTGATTTTCTCCCAAATTTATTTTTCTTCCAGAGTTTCCTGAAATGACTATAGCCTGATACACTTTACCAACCACTGGTTAGTTTTTCTGCTAATGATTATTCTCTACAAAACCTTACATGGCATTTTACTCCTTGTCATGCAGATCTTAACCCAATATAAACCCTTCAGAAGTCTCTCCTGTGACCACTTGGTTTTGTTTTATTTTTTTTTTATTAAATCATAAACACATAGATCATGTATACATTAATGCATTTATGGGGTACAATGTGCTGATTTCATATAGAATTGGGGACGCTTACATCACACTGGTTAATATATACCTCATCTCATTTACTGAGTTATTGTGTTAAGACATTTATACTCTATAATAGATCCGAATGTACTCCTGCATTATTCACCATAGTCAAATATTGCTTTTAGAAATGATTATAATTCTTCACTTGACAGGTGTCCATGGGATCCAATATAAGGTAAATTACCAATGAACTAGGACCTTATGATAATCTTTATATCTCTAGTATATAAAACAATGATTATTATTTATTAAAACCTTAACAAATTTTTGAAGATAACAAACTACAAATGCAGGTATCCAATTTCAAATGCACCTAGATTTTAATAAAGTTAAACCTTGAATCTTGTATACATTATGATTTGCTATAGAATATTTATTGAGATTGAAACATTCTTTTAATGCTTATGCCTTGCTTAAAATTTTTAATATACTGGCATTTTCTGACATTTGAAAATTCCCTTTCAATTTCCTCAAATTCATTCAATCCTAAGCAGAAAGCCCAATGTGTTTGCTTTATGATTCTGTAAAGCCTTTCTTATTCACTGAACCATATTTCTCCCATACCAGTCTTGTCGTTCGAATAGAACATTTTTAAAGAGGTAACAATATTTTAGAAAGTCAAAACAAGCATTGATAAATATTTAAAATGCTCCACATTAATGTTAGCAACCTATATAGAAAACAGAACATAGGCACAGGAAACTTCAAAAAATGACTTTGTAAAATCTAATCTTGCTAATTGATGTTTTCCTAAAGTTTCAGTGTAGAAGGACTGATAGTAAGACCAATATAGGTGAAATATTTTGGAGACACTTAATTACTTTAAAGTGTTTGGCTACAAAATAAAAGTACTATCTGTACCTATCTGGAACCAATATGTATACATTATTAAACTTGTAATTAAAATGGAGAACATAATTCAAGTGTACAGTGAAGATTCAACATTACCTTGTGGACCCTCCATTAAGGGGAAGAAAGAACTATTCTCCAGCAAAGGAAAGTTTAGGAGACAATGAGCATTTGGGGAAATTAGAGCCTTCATCTAATTTGCATTGCAATTTGAAATCTGAGTGCCACCTAGTGGCCATTCTGGCCCCTGAGGGGTAATGAAGCAGATAGGGTTGGTAATCTTCACATACACACACACACATACACACACATATATATACTGTATGCATGTATGTTTTTAAGAAATTTGTTTGTTTTTGTTATTTTTAAATTATTGTATCCATATTCTTGCTGTTTTGTTGTTGTCCCTAAATTACAAATACAGATACAGAACATTTGGAACATAGAAATGTTGTTATGATATTTCTTATCATAAGTTGTGATAAGAAATACTTTAATTATAAGATATTTTTCACTTTTGTTATTCATCCTAATACTTCTGACTATTTTCCACAAGAAACACAAGTGCTTAAAATAGAGCTGAAAGAGCTAGGTGCAAAAACTGTCTTTAGCACTATTTCCTAAGTGTTGTACCACAACTTTCTATTCTTCCTAAGACAGTCAAATTCTAAATGGTTTTGGTCCTAATAAGAAAGACAATGTGAATCTAAGCCTAAAGTATACTAAGTTTACAAAAATGATGTTAAGTTAATGTTTACCACTTCTATAGCCTTTACAATGTGACTGCTACTGTTCTAAGTGCTTTACTTATGTTACTATAATTAATCTTTTAAATCTCTTAAAGGTATAAGCATATTAATATCCCCTCTTCATAGGAAAGGAAACTAAAGCCCAAATAAGGTTAAGTAAGTTGTATAAGACATACAGCTAATGCACATTACAAAGAGGTTTATGAACTTAGACAATCCTAATGCCGAAACCTAACTCCAAATTCCCCCCTTCTATTTTTTCCTTCCCTTTCTGCCTCACTCCCTCTGTTTGTGTACCAGACTCAAAGAACTAATATGATAAAGAAAATCTGTGTTTTTCCTTCATTGGTAGATCCAGGGCTGGGCAGATTCTAGAAAATACAACTATAGAATTAGTCACCTAAGCCTGGTTTGGTGGCTCACGCTTGTGTTCCTAGCACTTTGGGAAATGAGGTGGATTATTTGAGCTCAGGAGTTCAAGAGGCACTTGAGCAAGTGAAAGACCTGGTCTCTACCAAAAATAGAAAGAGAAGTCGGGGTTGTGGCTGGCAACCATAGTCCCAGGTACTTGGGAGGCTGAGGCAAGAGGATATCTTGTGCCCAAGAGTTTGACATTGTGAGCTATAAGGCCACAGTACTCTGCATAGGGCAACAGAGTGAGATTCTGTCTCAAAAAGAAGAAAAAGAAAAAAAATAGTTAATTATCTAATGTAAGTAACTTTGCTTATGTATTATCGCATTTTCTCTAGGAGAATAAAAAGCTTCTAATGTTTTGAATTAACTGAGTTTAGCAAGCTGATTATGGATATAGTTAAGAGAATCTTTTGACTGGGTTCCCCAAATTAAAGCATTTGTTCAGCTCTTGTCTCTGCCTGTATATGTGTTGCCCTCTGTAATTCTATATTGTCTATTACATTATTGTCTCTCAGTCATTGGCTCATTTCATTCAATAGTTAGTTTTCTACTTCCATCATGTACTATTGTAGACACCACTCAGAGGCACAAAGGTGGGCCAAACTAGCCATTATCCTTATACTTAGATCACTTATAGTATCTGTGGAAGACTAATATTCATCAAATAACCAAGCATGTTGGTATGATCCCTGTGCAGTAAGTTTCACAAAAATGGAGAACTATCTTAAGCTATGAGAAGTTCTAAGAAAGGGATTCCAATTTGTTTGGAGGTTGAGAAAATTCACCTCCAGATAAATGACCCTTGAGCTGATACCTGATAAGAGTCAACCATCTCTCAGTGTTTATTGCTGTTTGTATAGTTCTTAATGAGAAGTCACTTCATTTGAAATAGTTATCTTGGTGTATTGGCTTACATAGTTGCAGGAGTCTTCAATGTGTTTCTTAATTATGATGCTGAAGTATGTATTATCTGCATTCATTCATCAATGATTTTTAATCCATTTAGAACATAACTACTTTGATATGTTAAGGTCTATTCTACGGGATTTGAAAGGTGAAACCCATCCAGGAGACTGACCTCCAGGAGGATAGATAGGTAATAGAGGATCTCAAAACTCCTGGGCCTTGGTGACTCTCATAGACATAAAGATGTGTGATGAGAGAGATGACAGTGGTAGGCATGCATTTGCCCTTTTATATTACACCATTTGCTGAATTTGCAGGCGTAGCTCCTGAATGAAAATGTCAGATAGGATCATAAAACAAGCCTCAGGGTTGTACCAATTTTCTTGACCCAAGTCTTATAAACTTGAGCTGTATCATCCACAACATACCGATTATTAAATATTATAACATAAAGAAACGAGTGCAGTTTTTATAGGGACACTCTAGTTTTGAGGGGAAAAAAAATGCTTTGCCTGTTGTGCTGTGAATAAGTCTTATAAAAATTGAGAATATATTTCACTGAGTCCAAGCTGTTACAGTTCAGAGAGTCTATTAGTCTTTTTTCTCAGAGATATGACATTTACTCGCAAACCAATTCTCCAAATGCCTTTTGGGTGGCATTTTAAGTTTAAAGCTCTTCAGAAATAAACTTGACGATATTTTTCTGCTTTTAGTCACTACTCAGAATCTCTCTACAACAGGACTGTTTTTTCTTCCTCCTTCCTTTCTTTCTCTGTCTCCATCTCTTTCCCTTCCCTTCTTTTCCTCCCTCAGTAGACATTCATCCCTAAACATATACTTTCACCCTGGCTATAGTTTTTTTCCATTATCTCTTTGATTTAATCTCAATGAGATAATTATATCTGATAAGTAGGTGAAGGTCAAACCTGAAGCCAGGCTAAATTTGGGCCGAGAGTTCAGGAGAACTCGTTCACAGGGGTCACACAAATCCTCATTTCTGTTCTAAAGCATCTGAAATATCAAATCAGTAGACACAGCAGGAAAATATTTATTCGGCTGTACCAAGTACAACAAGGTTATCCTCAGTATCATAATTAAGTACAAATGTGAGAGGTATGATCTTCAAAAATGGACAGCGGGTTGAATAATAAAACACTTAATTCTCTTACCCTCCTCACCCTCAGCCCTCCTCGCCTGGCTAACTCTGACCTACTCTTAATATCACGGTTTGCACCTCATTTGCTCAGAGATCTCCTCCTCACCTCACCCCTCCTCTACATTCTACATAACATCTACTGTTACTGCTTCTGCAGCATTTCTACTTTTCCTGAGCAGCATTAATTGTGTCCTTAATTATTTACTTGGTGTTTAGTTTTCCTACTAGATTAGCAACTCCATTAGGGCCTGGATCTTGGCTAATATGTATTTATTATACTACCCTTCACTTCTAGTTTAGTGTTCCTTGACATGGTACGTGGCAAATAATGTTGTTCTGAATAGACAGGTAAATTAATGAATGGGGAAGTTGACATATGCAGGGAGCATGGGAACCAAAGACTCCTTTCTTGGCAAAGGAAAACACTCCCAGAAAAAGGGAAAAACAGAGGAATAATCTGAGCAGGGCAGAATAAAAATAGTTTAGCTAGCTTACTTTAAAAGTAATAGTGAAATTACTTGTCTGGGCAGTTTCTGCTTATACTAGAGCCTGGGCTATAAGGAATACAGTTCACAAATACCCCTGCTGGGTCTGTAAATACTCTGAAGAACAATGGCTATAGCAGAAACTGTGTGCAAGGCCTAGGAAGGAACATTAACCAGACAGACCCCTGCCCAGTCAATAGTCAAAGCAAATACCCATTGTGGGGATTTGTATAATGTCTGGGACAGAGGTCAAGAGAACAACTTGAGCCCTTAGACATGGGCAGGAGGGCTTGTACCCTGACCACAGAGGGAAACACCTCTGGGTGGAGATAAGGGGAAAATTCATCATTTCCACTGATTTTTCAGAGAACTGACACTACCACATCTGCTCCACAGAGAAACTAGAGGAGTTTAACCTCCCTGAAGGATTCTGTGTGTGTGACCACAGACAGGAGGCTGCCCACACACAAGGCTTAGGTTCCGGATTTCCCAAGGCTGCCCAGACCCTTAAGTTCAATGACTCTAGATGGAATAAGAACTAACATGCTTCATCAGAGAAACTGCTGACGTTTTTACTCCCTTCCTTAACTTATACCCTTGGCTAAAAAAGAAAAATTTTTCAATAAAAGATGGATGGAACAAACACTTAGGACTGCTTGGTGAAGCCTGAAAGCTAGTAGTAGACCCCCTGTAACCACATTTGAAAATTCTATTCTGTATGTCCTTCCTGTCTCTTTACCTCTCATTGCTTTTAACTTTATTTTCCCCTAGTCTATCGCTGCTGGTACCATAGGCCTTAAAGGATCCTGACCCCAGGGCAAGACCCCAGAAGACATGGACGTCAGAAAAATTCTTATTTCACTGAGGATTGCCTTTCATTCTCAGTCAATATGTTTTTTAATCAATTTTTCTAATACTTGGTTTCAAATGTAGTCTTCACTTAAGCGAAGTAGTTTTCCCAGTGGATTTAACTTTTCTTCTTTTTGAAATACAATTTTTTGAGGGACTGAAAGATCATTTATATAAAATTATATGTGATAGCTGGTAGTATATAGAGTTGCCCTTACATTGTAAAAAAGATCAATATCTTAAAACAAACAAAAGGTAGAATTTTAAGAATAACCTAGCAAATGTGGCTGGCCAACTATGCTAACTGGTCAAATGTAGCCAGGCTTCTATGTTTGTAAATAAAGTGTTATTAGCACATGGCCAAGTTCATTTGTTTGTTATGAAGGCTATGGCTGCTTTCACATGGCTGTAGTTGAATAGCTGGGACCAAGATTATAAGTGGCTCCAAAAATCCTAGAATATTTCTCATCTAGATATTTACAGAAAATAGTTTGCTGACACTTGCTAGAAGTTGAGAGATCTGTTTCAGCTAGCCTTCTAATGATCTCTGTATTCATACTATTTAAAAGGTTTCCTACCTGTCACCAGAAAAGACTTAGCCCTGAATGATGTAAACATACCAGCATTTGCCACTGAACTTTCAGATAGTCGAATAAAGGTGTCATCAACCAGGAGGGACAAAGTGGGATTTTGCACGATCTTCTACACACCTCAAAAATTAGTAGGCATTACAAATGGTGTGATAATCAAATTTATGATTTTCAGGTAGGCTATAAGTAGTTCTATTAAATATCAAGAGGGGCTCTATTGTGTGAAGCAAAATGAAATATGTATGTTTTCAAGTGATTTGCCAAAATAATTTCCATTCTTTTCTCCACTCAGAAAGTGTATGGCCTGTAAAAAAGAATAGCCTAAATAAAATAATTTTGGTGTATTATCGAATACATTTTTTATCACTGATAACATTGGTAGGAGTGCTTCTCATCCTCCCTGAACTGAAATCCTTTGGGGTAGAATGAGGAGGCATGTGAGGAATCCAACCTTCTTCATCTACCTTTAAAAGTTATTCTGATCACTATCAATTTTCAGGCAAATTAGACTCAAAGTTGTTTAAACAATAATCTAGTATCTTTTTTTCTGAAAATTATACCTGCTGTTGTTTTCCACAGCAAGCAAGAGCACCTCGTGACTCATTAGGGAGGCACACATAATCTCGTCAACTATGTGGGCTACTTATTTTCTGTTCTTTGGATTGTACTCCTTGCATTTTGATACGTGCAGCATCTTTTATGTATTGGACCTATTGCCCATGACCCTGTAGGACAAGTTAAGACATTGTTTGCTGTAGAACTTGAGTCTACCTGGGTAGTCACTTTTGAATATAAAAGTAAGCCCTTCTGTTTATAGCTATGTGAACTTTGCAATTTATGTTTTAAACTGGGTGACTTCTTTAAGAAAATATTTTAAGATAAAAATTTCTGCAATTCATAACTGAAGCATCTCCAATCTTTTCTACAATGTTTTGCCAAGCCTACCTGATTTCCAACTGCAGGATAGACTTAAGAATAATCACAGTGCTTTGCTCTATGTGGTATAAGGTCATTCCTCTAAACACACAAGATGAATTTGATATTCATGTGGACATCATGCTGGACTCCAAATAGATACAAATAAATAACAGTTCAGATTCTAATGGATCCTTATGTAATACTCAAGTGAAAAAGAAGAATTACTACAGATGAAAAAAAAAGACAAGGAAAAGAGGTATCATAACACTGCGTGGAGAACTTACTGATGAAAATGTGAAACTCAGCAACATCGATACTGCAGACAGTGAATTAACTCAGTTTTTATTTGCCTAAAAGTATCTTAATTTAGCTTTCATTATGAAAGATCATTTTATGGGTTATTTCATTCTTTTATACCACTTTAAAAATATTTCATTTTCTACTGGCTGTAATTATTTTGGTTTAAAAGTCAACTGACAGCGTTATTTCTCCTTTGAAGGTAATGCATTTTTCTTTTCTAATGTTTCTCTTTTTTGTTTTTTTTCTTCCCCTTCCTTCTTCTTTCATTTTCTTTTCTTTTTTTAGAAACTTTTGTATAATATGCCTCGTTGTGATTTTGAATGCATTTATCCTTCTAGGTAGATCAGAGAGCTTCTTTAATCTGTAGCTTAACGTTTTTCATCAGTTTGCAAAAGTCTTTGTAGGAAAACAAGCTGTTGGATAGCAAGAATGGCATTCTTTTAAAGTGAAACCTCCATAGTGACCAGTGTTTGACCCCCCACAACCAAGGCGTTTTTAAGTAAGATCTTTAGTCAATGCCTTCATAGCATTGATCGCTCCTCAGAAAGATGCTTAACTAATCTCCCCAGTGGTCACAAATCTTGACAAAGAAAGTCAGAAGATGTGATCCGCTGCACACCTTTTACCCCAACATGAACCCTCCGTGGAAGGTGGTTGAAATATCCAGTCTGGGTGCCGTCGAAGACATTGCTTCTGTTCATAAGAATCTTTAAACCTTTCTGAGAAACTGGATTTTTTAGCCTTTCTTCACACTGTCAGCTCCCTCTGTCTTTTGAGGACAGATTTGCAGATACTTGCTCACTACAGAACAGTCTGGGTCAAATATTGTTTCTATATTACTGAAAGTTAAAATGTGGCAAAAAGAAATTGTTCTGTGTGATTTGGCTCTGATAATTCACGTCCATGTTTTCAATATTTTTTACTCTCCCTGCTTCTGTTTGGATTTTTTTCAGCTGATCTTTCTAAACAGAATGCTAGTACATAGTCTACATATTTCTTAATTTTACTTATATTACTTTTCAGTTCTATCATTTTCAATTAATTCTCTTTTATAATTTGATATTCCAGGTATAGTTTTCTACCTTGTCATCTATTCTTCAAATAAATAATTATAATTTTCACTGTGCGTGTATCCCTGTAGCCATTAAATCACTTATAGCAGATTAGCACAGTGTCTAATATGCCCAATATCTGAAGAAGCTGTGGATCTATTTTGGTTTCCTGGGGGTTTTATTATTTTTTCCCCATCTTAATTTTCAGTTATTTGACCTTATCCCTTAACATAGATTCTGCATTTTATTTTCTTTATTTTTTTATTTTTTTGAGACTGAATCTCACTTTCTTGCCCTTGGTAGAATGCCATGGCATCATAGCTCACAGTAACCTCAAACTCTTGGGCTCACTCAATTCTCTTGTCTCATCTTTCAGAGTAGCTAGGACTACAGGTGCCTGCCACAACACCTGACTACGTTTAGAGCTCTAGCTCAGGCTGGTCTTGAACCTGTGAGCTTAGGTGATCCACTTGTCTCGGCCTCCCAGAGTGCTGAGATTACAGGTGTAAGCCACCATGCCTGGGCGATTCTGTGTTTTAAATTAAAATTTCAAACTTTGAGCATAAAAAAAAAATATGGTTAGCTTTTGAATAATGCCAATTGCCAATTTTCTTTAGAGGAGAATAAGTTCTTTGGGAAGGCAGCTAAATTAGTTAAATCACCTTAATCCAGTCAATTATTCAATTGATTAAATGCTGTTTGTCAGTTTGTTGTTTCTGGGTTTTTTTTGTTTGTTTTGTTTTTGTATGTTTGTTTCTTAAGGATTCCCTCTTTGAGTTTTTATTTTCTTATGGGGAGTGGCACTCTCATCTATCAGGTTGAAAGTCTAGGTTTGATTACCAGGGCCTATTTTCTTTGAAAGGCCCTGAAATCTTATCTCTGTCTCTTTATCCATGTGGGACTTCTGAAGTCTTAATTAATTTTTAGACATTTTATATTAATTCATGCTTAAATTCTCAGCATTTTATATAAGGTGTAGGAATTTTTAGAATCTCTCAAGGGAACAAATCACAAAAAATAACAGACTCACTATTTACCAAATTACTTTCTTTTGTATATTGTCTCTTAATGTGGTAACTACCGTGGTAACCCTAAATGCTGATTTTTATCTATTTCATCTTATGAAAACTGTGGAAAGCACTGAGCTGAAATTTTCTGCATAGGTGAAAATGCCTAAATGGGCAAGTGTAAGATAATTTGGAATTCACCATGATGTAATTCCCTTATTCCTGGGCTCTTGGCCCCTTTGGTAGAGTTGGCTTCTTTCTTTGCACTACCTTCAAATGGCATATTTGTTGTTTTTGGTAGCGTTAGTGGTAATGGTAGGATGTATGTGTGTGTCTGTTTTCTAGCTTTCATTGTTTTGCTTGGTGGAAACATCGACCTAATATAAGCTAATCTTTTATAGCTGGACCTATTCCAGTAAAATAGCTCAGAGCTTCCACTAACCTGTTACAGATTCTCACTTTTCATTTTTCAGGAGTCCTCTTCTCTAAATTTTTTTTGGATCTTATGAGTTATCCGAATTGTCAGACTTAGTTACTCTCATTTAAAGAAAGAAGGGAATCCTTGCCAAAGATGTGAAGATGATTTGTGTTGCTGTCCATCATGCTCACATAATGTCACTTGAAGTCCTGAGGTCAATGCTATATATTCTTTATCAAATACCCTTGCAGTAACAGTAATAGGCAATATATACTCTGTGCCTTATTGACTAAAGTACAACATCCAGATGTTTACTCCTCTAATAGTAGTTAAAAGAATGTAGTATCACCAAACGTCTAACAAATAGAATGTGAAACACCAAAGAACAAAAATACCATATGTGACAGCGACATTCAAGCTTGACTCAGGGGTAATATAGGGAGGAATTGATCAGTAGGCTTGGAGGACATTTGAGGATGAAATCTAAGTCTTCTCTGAATATGTTTCTGGAAATAAATTCTTAATCTGTGCTGGTACAATTTTGTGGTAGATCAAAACCTTCCCACTGATAGAGTCTATTCTGTTTCCAAAAATCTCTAGTTATTAGAAAGGTATTGGCTTGACTTCCCATTGAACCAAAACCTTCCTCCCTGGTCTGAGAACTGTCCCTTGCGACTGCATGGATCAAGTCTAAATGTCCTTTACTTGAGATGCTTGAGATATTTTAAGACAGCTGTTGCATTCCTTATATATTTATCTCCACTAGACACAAGTTCTGTTTTTGAATTGGCACATGTCAGGCTTTTCACACTCTGGTTTACTTGCTTCTGAAAGGGTTTCAGCTTAAATGTACCCTTTTTGCCACTGTGTCCGGAATTGTACTTTAAATGCAGGTGAGAAATGAGCACCAGAGAGTGATACATTCCCCACATCTTTACAAACAGTATTCTCTAATTCTTTCTGCCATTAATTCAACTTAGTTTGTAATTAGCATGTGGTTATTATGCTGTTAACACATCCTTTGGCTACTACCAAATTAAATAGAATTGTTCTACTAAAATTCTTTATTCTTATACTATCTCTCCATATTTTTAAAGTCACGTTATTCCTATTAAATTTCACCTTCCAATAATTAGTATTTTGTGAGTTTCAATTTCTCATAAACATTTTATATAGCTAAGAAATCCCTTTAAAACATCTAAATAAATACATTTTTGTTATTGATATCATTATAACTTGCTATGTGATGTTTATGAAAAGTAATCTTTGCTTTTTGTTCTTCTTGTCTTTCTTTAGAATTGAGTTTGTTGTTGTTGTTTTTTTTTATAGACTTAGTTAAAAATGACTGGCTATGATGATGTAATACATACATCAAATAAACCTATTTTGGAAAATTCCAATGGTGCAAAAATGGAAACCAACTCGTATTTGAATAATGTTAATGTGATTCATTAAAGTTAGCATTAGTTCTGTGATCTATAATATAAAGATGCTAGTCATTATACATTAATATGATGGAAAAATAAAGTACTGTATTTGAATTGGTATGATTTTAAATCTCTATTATTCACAGCTAAAATTAATTGGTTAGCAGATATAGAAATTGGTAGTTGGCATCCTGATCCTTCCCCCCAAGGATGTCCTTCTAATCCCTACAACCTGTAAATACATTACCTTACAAGGCAAAGAAAATTAGGACAGCAGATGCAATTAATGTTTCTAATCAGCCAACTTTTAGTAGGTGAACTTGAATTATTCAGATATGCCCGATCTTATTAGATGACTCTTAAAAGTGAAGAAAGAAGACCGGAGAGATGTGACATGAAGACCTGGCCCACTGTTGGACTTGGAAGAAGGGCCATAAGTGAAGAAATGAGCTGGAAAATCAAAGAAACGATTGTCCCTTAGACCCTCCAAAAGGAAACCCAGCTCTGCCAACAAGGGGATCTTAGCCTGAGGAGATCTCTTCTGACCTCTAAAAATATAATACATTTGTGGGGTTTTTTAAGTCTTTAAATTTGTGGTGATTTGTTATGATAACAAAAAGAAAATGAATATACAGTCTTACACAAATAGCACAAAGTACAGTATCTCTTATTTTTTATAGTGTCAGAGTGTGACAAGAAATAATTCTGTAACTATGTACCCCAGGTATGAAGAAACCAAGTAAATAAGAAAAATTTTTGAATATCGTCTTTTAAGATATCAGTAAAATGTTAATTTTATGTGAGAGCCATATGGTCTTAGCTGTTTCTAATTATTTCTCTAAGCTGTGTACTAGGGGGAAAAAAAGAGAGAGAAGCTTTAATTGTATTGGCACTTAATATGTAACCAGTACATACTTTGATTACCTTGAAGCCTATCTCGAATGCCTGACACATCTGAATTGAACCCAAATTTATAAGATCATGAAATCTTAAAAAGATAAGCCCTGCTGAAGGTTTTTTAACTCTTTTTCCCCCCAAGATACAGTGTATTAGTTACCTAACATCACAAGTACTCCCCATCCCCATCTTCCTTTCCCTTGCTAAACTGCTGAGACCCAGGCTGGGTGATACACCCAAGGAAGGGTGATACGCCCTCCTTGCCCCAGCCCCTGTAGGGAGTTCTTGCCTCCTTGTACTGATTTTTCATTTTCTCCTCTTGCTCATTGTATATCATCCTGAAAATGTTAGTGCACATTTAATGCAAGATAATAATGAGCTTAGCTGGTTTATCTATTTTTCAAATTGTTTTCCTAGAAAAATTTAATGCTGTTGATACTATGCAAAGTCAATGACACAGTTGTTTAAGATAAATCAGTTCTTTAATCTTTCTGTGCCTTATTCCTTACCCAACTCCTCAGGTAAGTTCTAATTGCAGAGTTACTAATGATGATGTCATAAAGAACACAGCATGATGGTGAGACTTCAAGTTTGGTTTAGTGCCTGACTTTGAGAAAAGGCATCTTTTCATTTGTAAACTAAGAAAAACCATGGACAGGGAATACATATGATTTTTTTTTAAGCAAATATATTTTAATCCTTTTTACTGACTAAGATAGTATCTAAATATGGATTTTGTAAGGTCCATTTAATTTCTACAACCAAGGGAACAATGTTAGCCTTTGATATAGGAGAATGTCATAAATTTCCCTAGCATTGTAAATGGTTAATTAAAATTAATTGATAATTTTTTGAACATCTCAGGGAATTCTGTATTTAAAGAAAAATGGATAGAATCTACACTACTGAGTGCCATCTCTAATTCTAAAACTCTTTGAAATCCATCCTTATTTATCAGCGTGCAATATCCCACATGGGCAAATAATTATTTTGACTTCCAGTGAGATGGATGTCCCAAATAATCTTCTGACTCTGCTTTACAATTTGAGATGAGAGCAAAAGAGACAATGCATGTATTCCTGGCTTATATTTAGGTTTTTTAACTCTTTTTTTCTTCCCAAGATACAGTGTAGTGGTTACCTAACATTGCAAGTATTCCCCATCCCCATCTTCCTTTTCCTTGCTACACTGCTCAGGCCCAGGCTGCATAAGGAAGAGTTAAAAAACCTTGTATTCCTGGTTTATAGTCCAAGTTTCTATATAAATCATTATTCTTAATATCAGCACATTAATACCATGCCTCTAGAATCAGTATCTTTGCAACTATAGCCCAGTTCCATATTTCAACATTAAATAAAATGTGAACATTTTAAGAGATGTTTTACCGCTTGAAAAATCATGAGGTGAACTAGCAGTAGAATATCCCACCACCTTTGCCTAGTTATTAGATTAATTTTACATAACTGTCAAATCAATTAACAGGTGTTAGTAGTATGCCTAAAGCAAAGCTGGATCTGAGACTGTCAGCCCTTTGAATATCTATTAAGACATAGCTGCCACCTTCTTATCTAGCTAATTTTTATATCTAAAAATAAATTTTATATCTAAAGGTAAACTTTGTGCCTTTAAGTTATGTTCATTATTGAAAAACTAAAAATACAAAAACAGTAGAAAAATTTTAAAATCATATTGGACAATGAATTGTAAATCTAATTTGAGTAATATGAGTTTATTGAATACACACACACACACACATGCACATATATGTGTATATATATATTTATTTATTTTTTTATTTTTTTTGAGACAGAGCCTCAAGCTTTCCCCCTTGGTAGAATGCTGTGGCATCACAGCTCACAGCAACCTCCAACTCCTGGGCTCAAGAGAGTCTCCTGCCTCAGTCTCCCAAGTAGCTGGGACCACAGGTGCCTGCCACAACACCCGACTATTTTTTGGTTGCAACCGTCATTGTTGTTTGGTGCGCCCAGGCTGGATTCAAACCCGCCATCTTAGGTGTATGTGGCTGGCACCTAAGCCACTTGAGCCACAGACTCTGAGCTGAATTTACTGAATAAAATATGCAGTATTTCTTCTTGTCATTTTAGGACTCACAGTATATTTCTTTTTTTTTTTTAATTGAATGGTAACTATGTACATTAACGCACTTCTGGGGTATAGTGTGGGATTTTCACACACAATTGAAAACACTTCCATCAAACTGGTTAACATAGCCTTCATGTCACTTTCTTAGTTATTATTTTAAAATGATCACATTCTACTCTTAGAAAGATTCACTTGTACCCTTGTAAGATAAACTTCTGAAGTGATCCCTGCACCCAATCCCCCCTCCCCTCTCCCCTCCCCATATTCTTAGGCTGTTATTAGGTTATAACTTTCATATAAAAGGTATAAATTAGTTTCATAATAGAGATGTGTACATTGGATACTTTTTCTTCCATTCTTGTGATACTTTGCTAAGAAGAACATTTTCCATCTCCATCCATGTGAACATGAAGGACGTAAAGTCTCCATCTTTCTTTATGGCTGCATAGTATTCCATGGTGTACAGACTCACAATATATTTCAAAGTAAGAAACATAACTTTTCCTTAAAATATCTACAAATATTGTCCATACTACCCAAAGTGATTTACAGCTCCAATGCAATCC
>CAUYQV010045980.1:0-31257 GCA_963574575.1 Galagoides demidoff
TCCAACAAGCTTCAAGAGGAAACTCTGGTCCAAAATTCACTTCCTCCTAGGAGATATCTAAAGAGGACTGGCCTCTACTCCCAGAGCTAATTACTTACTCACATATATGACTTCCTGGACCACATATCTATCACTAAGACAAGATCCCTGCCTTTAAGAATCAACGTCCCTGGCTCAGCACCCGTGGCTCAGTGGTTAGGACACCGGCCACATGCAATAGGGCTGATGGGTTAGAACCTGGCGCGGGCCTGCTAAACAATAATGACAACTGCAACAAAAAAATAGCGGGGCATTGTGGCGGGCGTCTGCAGTCCCAGCTACTTGGGAGGCCAAGGCAAGAGAATCGCTTAAGCTCAAGAGTTTGAGGTTGCTGTGAGCTGTGACCCTATGGCACTCTACCCAGGGCGACACAGTGAGACTCTGTCTGAAAAATAATAAAAAAAAGAATCAACATCCCTCAATCCCAAGGTCTAATGTAACAACAAACATTTCTTCTGTATTTGTATTCATTGCATTGGCTATTGTAAATCCTCAGGTTTAGTATATGTTCCATGTTTTTTTTAAAAAAACCACTAAAGCCATTAATTACACTTTCCAACATTTCTCTCCTCCCTTCTCACACCAATTCCACAGCGCCATGATACATATCCTCAAACTCACCTGGTGTCAATCCCTTACACAGGCTGTGGCCTAGAGTTTGCAAAAGATTTCTTTTCCCTTGACACTTGAAATCTAGACATTTTATAATAAGTCATACAATTCTAAAGTCCACATTTTTCTGGGGACCACACGTATGGAACCCAAAGCCAAGTCTATCCAAAATGACTTGATATTACCAAACAAAAGATTCAGAACCAGGAGTTCAAGGATGAATCCACCATTTGGAATTGTATGAAAAAAAATCTCTGATGCATGTGAACACCTGGATTTCTTTTCCTTGGGGCAATGTTCCATTGCTTTCAAGAAATCCTCCAAAGAGTCTGTGAGACAATACACACACAGACCTACGTGAGAGATACATTTTTGTACACAAATATGACACAATTTCTATTTGTCTAATGACACATGTCAAAATCTTTTACCATGTCTTTTAACTTAGGAATCAAAGATGCACCGTAACAGGCCAGTGACAGAATACAAAGACCCTCTGAGAAGCAGCAGCAAAGAGAAAGAGAGAAAGGCCTCCAAATAATTTAATCATGAGAAAGATAAGCAAAATAAAACATAGTTCACTGTGACTTGACCTTCAGAAATACGCAGCAACATTTTATTTTCCCTGACCTATAAGTCACCCTTCAGTCCCGAATTTCATCACTACCCTACAAGAAAAGGTTACTGAACTACCTCAGCATTTCTCAAACACGACAGCAGCCAGAGAACAACAGGGTGTCACCTGCCATATAATCTTCCAAAACCAACACTGGGAGACAATTTTAAGAAGAAAATAGCTGTACCAAAAGTTAGCAGGGGTTGCAGCCTCCTGTTTAATGCCAGATACCCTGGCTCACAGCTGTAATCACAGCACTCTGGGAAGCAAAGGAGGGTGACTCGCCTGAGCTCAGGAGTTCAAGACCAGCCTGAGCAAGTGCAAGATCCCATCTCTAAAAAATAGCCAGGCGCTGTGGCGGGCACCTGTAGTCTCAGCTACTCGGGAGGCTGAGGCAAGAGGATTGCTGAAGCCCAAGAGTTTTAGGTTACTATGAGCTATGATGCTACAGCACTCTACCAAGGGCAAGAAAGTGAAACTCTGTCTCAAAAAAAAAAAAAAATAAAAATTTTAGAAAAAAATTAGCAAGGAGAATTTATGCCTAACAATGGGCAAGATGTGAGATTCTGTGGAAAGAAGTTTGAGTTTATTTGTTTTAAATAAGTTGAAGATAGAAAGCTAAAATAGTTCTTCATCTACAACATAATGTATGTGGCACAGAGGGTATCGCAAAACAAGAATATATATAAATATATATGTGTGTGTGTGTGTGTGTGTGTATAAATGTATATGCCCATTTTAGATGTGTCCTCCATTTTGATACAACATAACCACTGGTGATTTATTTGTTTTCCTTGTTAGTTATCCAACATCCTCTTCTGCACGGATATATGGATGGAACTGTATGGAACTGTATCTCTTCTGGGCCCATTGCTTGCTGCTGTAGTTTCCATCTGGGGTGCTAAGATTCATCCCTTATTTTATCTTGGACACCAAACAACCTTCATTCCTTCACACTCGGGTCTCTTCTCAACAGCTTCACGTGGGAATCTTTGGGTTGCTTCAAACATATCTAACACTTCTTTCCAATTATTTATGTTGATGACAAATTCTTTCTCACCAACTGTCTAGGGTCACTCAAGGGCGTCTGATTTGAAAACACGCTCAGTTTCCCATCCAATATCCTGATACCTCTCCAGTTCCCCACTTCAGCTCCGCCAGTGTTAGCACATTGCTGAGCAAGACTAAATTCTTCCATTTATCTGAGATGGTCTATAACAGTGGTTCTCAACCAGAGGGTCGCAACCCCTTTGTGACAATGAAAATACATCGCAGCATTAGGAAGGTGAAGAACCACTGGTCTATTCCATCCATATGTTGAGTGGTTTCCACATTAGTTTTTATGTCTAAAGATTATTAATATTAATAAAGACTCTAAAAAAAAAAACTGTTGCCTTTTAAAACCCTGAACCCTTTTCTATGTGATATTTGAGCAGGTCTCTTAATCTCCCTAAACCTTTCTTTCCTTGTCTGTAAAATGGGGAGAATACTACCTTCCTCACCAAGTTGTGAGTATTAAATATGGCCATGGGCGTGACAGGCTCAGCACAGACACAGGGCTGTCCCAAAGCCAGTGCTCTTAAGTGTTAAATACTTATTTATTCTAAGAGCAAAGTCTTAATTATCTGCAGATAGAGGTGAACATCAGCATGAAATCGTTGTGCATTTTTTAGGGGAATGGAAATAATTTATAGTGTTAAAAGCAAGCAAGCATTCCTGTTTTAAAAATACCAAAAGCATATTGTGACAAGCCCTGGCCCTGCAGGGATACTGAACTCTTCTGGCTCTTTCCTTCTCTTAATTTTATTTCTTCCTCCTCCACTCTCTCTAAATGAGAATAGCACACAGAGAAATGTTTTGTGTAAATACAAGACAACAGATGATCAGGACTCCCATGAAGCCTTAATGCTAACTGGTGACTACACCTAAAAATTTTTTTCTTGAAAAGAGTGATGCAAATTTTAAATTGTAGCAGCCATGTGAGAAACACGTTTGGTTTTAAAATATCTGAATTCCATCATGCTGTATTTTGTAAAATCCACACAGACCAAGGAAACCGACAAGAACACATGGACCTCCACTGTGTCTATGACCCCTCCAGGTATTTTAAGCACCAGAATCAAAATATAGAAATAAAAACAAACAAAAGCCCACTATCTTTCCATGCTTGGTCTTGCCAAAAAAAAAAAAAAAAAGAAGACTGTTTTTTAAAAAAATAAGTCTCTTGTGGGATGATTGTGGACATACTCAGCCTATTCAGCAGGATTTTTTACTAAGCTACAATGCAAAAGATTTATTTTGTCACTGTCCAACACAAATAATTGCAGAAATCCAGCCTAGTGCAAAATCCCCAAGAGAAACAATCTGCAATTTAATTAGTGAATAATTGAAGCAATTTAAATACAATTCCAGGCATTTTTTAAAGTAATATTTGAATAGACATCTGCTGCATCTACTAAGTCTTTAGGCAAAGTACAATAATCCCTTATCTGATGACATGCCCAAGGTTATGAACAAGACTGTCTGTTGTCAGGGCAAGACCCATAATTTCAAACAAGACTCCAGAAGTCCTCCCTCTCATCCCAACAAAATAAAGATATTAGATAGATAGATAGACAGACAGACAATAAATAGATAAATATATAGATACATACATACATACATAGACAAAGCAAATATGAGTCACAGTCTTTTGATATACAACATAATGGACAGGGAACTGGATTTAAAGAAAATAGCACTAAACTGGAGTCCTGACTTGTTCACTACCTTTGCCTATTGCTACTTTAATTTCTTCATTGCTAAGATGGGAATATTAATGCCTGGCTCACCTGAGTCTTGAATATTCAATGAGAATGTTTATAATAAAACACCATATAAATGTTACTCAAAGATTTTGAAGTAATGGAGACTACAAATGGAATTAGTGATATGTCCTTATTGCACCTCCTATGGTAAGAATTTTACTGTTTCAGTTTTAGAGCTTTATTTATACCTACAAAATACTTCACCCCGTAGAGTTTCCATTCTGCAAGATGAAAAGAGTTCTGGAGATGGGTGGTGGTCATAGTTGCCCACGATGTAGATGGTTAACGTCAACGAACTATACAGTTTAAAATGATGAAAATGGTGAACATGTATTTTGCCACCATGTTTGAAATTATTTTTTAAGAGTCTTTTACCATAAGACCCCTGGTAGCAGAAAAGAAATACTCTTCTTTTGATCTTTAACTTGGCCAAAGAAGCCAGGGGCAGAGGGCTGAGGATGCCAGATATGCCACAGAGTATGAGCCTATGGCAAAGGCATGTACGAATTCCAGGACTTTAGCCAAACTTTCAGAAAGGGCTTTTTTGTTAACCTTTGTTAATTGCAAACAAAACATTTCAAAATAGTGGTACCCGCATGCTGGTTGCCAAGCACTCAAACTCTCATGCTTTGCACACTTTAAGGGACAGGAATGGTATTTGTACTATGAGTAGTAATGAATACAAATACTTGAAATAATTCAGTAGTTTCCACTTGGAAATGTTCCACAGATTCTCGGCTGCGAGAAGTGTATTAAAAATAAGAAGAATCTCAAGAAGAAGAAGAATTCACATCATGAACTCATATACTTTACGAGGGTGGACCTGGCTGTTCTTGGTGCACTTAGGATGTGCCGTATGGACCCACGTGTGAGCACAAGTCCAGACACAGAAATAACGATGGCCAACAGGAGGGAAACATAGGAAGCATCACTCTTAGTGAAAGGAACCCCCACCGGTTCCAGCGCTGTGACCAGCTGCTAGCGTATCTTGTGCAAATCACCAAAACTTTCTAGGTCCCTGCAAAGTGGGCCCTTTTGTCAGGGAAGTCTAACAACACGGTGTATGAGGCTGTCCTCTATGCAGAAAGTACAGCTGTGAGCGAAAGAAAGACTAGGAACAAACAGAACAACTAACATGCCAGGATGCCAGGAAGACAGAGCACAGAGAGGAACCGAAATGACCAAGGCCCGCACCGACAGCTCGGACCAATACCAGGAAGAGCACCTGCAGTGAAGACAGACCTGCTGGGAATCAGTGTGGCCACCGGGCTCAGCATCTGCCCCGGAGCAGGACCCAGCACTCGTCCCAGCAGCCCCCTCACCCATCCCTCTAACCCCCGGCCCAAAGTGCTACCTCCAGTGGGTAGAAATTTCCACAGCCACAGGAACCTGAGCCAGAACTGCCAGCCAGACCTGGACACTCTGCAGTCCGCTTTGCTGGAACAGAGATTACAGTGGTGCTGCCTGACCGGGGCCAAGAGGGTGCAGACGGG
Source organism: Galagoides demidoff (assembly GCA_963574575.1). Classification (NCBI taxonomy): domain Eukaryota; kingdom Metazoa; phylum Chordata; class Mammalia; order Primates; family Galagidae; genus Galagoides; species Galagoides demidoff. The sequence continues at coordinate 5,568 of CAUYQV010045980.1, forward strand.
GAGACAGTGTGACTTGGTAAAAGTCCAAATTACGAAACGGTTGACCGTAACACATTCCTTTACACACTCTGTATTTTGTGCTAAGCTATTAATTACTAATAATAATGTTAAATAATTTTTTTTTTTTTTGTGGTTTTCAGCAGGGGCTGGGTTTGAACCTGCCACCTCTGGCATATGGGGCCAGTGCCCTACTCCTTTGAGCCATACAGAGAAAGGATCATTTTGCATTCCAATGTTTTGACCCTCATGTTATGATTTCTCACAGTCAAGTATTACGTAGTTTGTAGTCATTTTCCGATTTACGTGATATCCAATAGATTACAGGAGTAAATGTGCTGAGCACACCAACATGAGTATCCCAGGTGGTATTCCAATTATTTATTATTTTATAGTCATGGTGGTAATAAACTTTATATAATAATTTGGGGGTATTTTTTGCAGTTTTTGGCTGGGGCCAGGTTTGAACGCGCCACCTCCAGCATATGGGCCCAGGCCCTACTCCTTTGAGCCACAGGCGCTGCCCAATTTGTAATTTTTTTAAAGAGACAGTGTCTCACTCCACTGCCCAGGCTAGAATGCAATGGTGGGATCATAGTGAGCTACCGCACCCAGCCAATAATTTGTAAATTTTAATAATGTGAGTCATTTATGTCAGGAACTGATCACCTCTGACAAGAGTTAGTCTTCAGACCTTGAAAGCAGAAAGTCAGAGCATGGCGTCCTAATTATTGAGGAATTTTTGCCTTATAAAGAATTGTGGAGCTCAAAATTGCCTTTCCTAGAATGCTTCTAAAATTTTAGCAAATAACTTGCCTGGAGGCCCTATTAAAATTCAGATTCTTAGCCCACGTGTGCTGGCTGCCTGTGCCTGAGCCCAAGAGTTTGGTGTTGCTGTGAGTTATGATGCTATGGCCCAGTACCATGGGCAACAAAGAGAAATTCTGCCTCAAAAGAAGAAGAAGAAGAAGAAGACACCTTCTGATTCCTCTCTGCTGATTCTATAGGACTGACCATTACAGCCTTCTCAGGGCAATGGATACAGGAGGCTAGAATACAATGCTCCAAAACAGCATGCTGTCTCTTCAGCATTGCTCATTCCTCCAGCGCACTCATCCCTCATACTGAAAAGCTGAAAGAAATGTAGCTAGTAGAAATATAATTCAGGCTCGGCACCCAGAGCACAGTGATTATGGCGCCAGCCACATACACCGAAGTTGGTGGGTTTGAGCCCAGCCCGGGACAGCTAAACAACAATGATAACAACTGCAACAAAGAATAGCCGGGTGTTGTGGTAGGTGCCTGTAGTCCCAGCTATTTGAAAGTGGGATGCTTGATAGTACAAAAAGGACTATCAAAAACCGCAGTGATCAAGTAATTAACTGATACATGTAAAAGCTAGTGTTAGACTAAAAGACTCTTTCATCTTTCTGTTGTTGTTATTGTTGTTTTTTGAGACAGAGTCTCCTTATGTCACCCCGGATAGAGTGCCATGCTGTTATAGAAGCAAACCCTCTTGCCCCAGCCTCCTGAGTAACTGGAACTAAGGGTGCCTGCCAAAATTCTCTAGCAAGTTTTTCTATTTTTAGTAGAAACAGAGTTTCACTCTCCCTCAGGCTGGTCTCCAACTCCTGAGCTAAAGCAATTCTCCCACCATGGCCTCCCAGAGTGTTGGGTTCACAGGCATGAGCCACAGTGCCCAGCCAGTGATTACTCCACTTTATAATCATCTCCAGAGTTACGTCATGAGGGACAAAAGTGAGAGGGCTTCACTTACCTTCACTGATGGCACCTGAGTAAGAAACAGTATCACCCTGAGAAAACAAGCAACCTGCCAGTTCAGTCACCCAAACTGGCATCACTCTGATTTCTTCTCTCCACACCCAAAAGTGGTATTAGAAGCCATTCAGCAGGCTCGGCTCCTGTAGCACAGAGGTGAGAGCACCAGCCATATTATACACTAGGGGTGGTAGGTTCAAACCCAGCCCGGGACAGTTAAACAATAATGGCAACTGAAACAAAAAATAGCCAGGCATTGTGGCAGGCACCTGTAGTCCCAGCTACTTGGGAAGCTGAGGCAAGAGAATCACTTAAGCCCAAGAGTTGAAGGTTGCTGTGCACTGTGATGCCACAGCACTCTACCTGGAGCGACATAGTGAGACTCTGTCTCAGAAAGAAAGGAGGGGAGAGGAGGGGAAAGGAGGAGAGAAGAGGAGAAGCTTTTGCCCTGGGTACAATGCCGTGGTGTCATAGCTCACAGCAACCTCCAACTCAGCTCAAGCAACTGCTTGCCTCATGAGCTCAAGCAATCCTCCCGCCTCTGCCTCCCAGAGTGCTGGGATTATAGGTGTGAGCCACCGCGCCCAGCTCATTCAGCATTCTCCAAGCCCCAACACCTACCTCCTTCAAGGAGGTCCACAGGAGACAGAAAATCAGTGGATGAAGGCAAAAGAGCTATCCAATTTCAAACCAAAATGATATACTGAGAAGTGGACACCAGAGACAGGATAAGGGGGGCCCATTGAAAAGCCCTCCTTGGACATCCTTTTTATCTTAGTAGGTCTTGGGACTATTTGCCTTGATTCCCCAATTTCTAAAGCAGCTACCCTACTCAAATGACTTTATCCCCTCCCAGCACTAACCCTGGGCCAAGGCAAGAATGAACCACCACGCTTAGAAGAGTGAGTCCCACACACAGAAAGAGAAACAGCACTTAGTAAACTCACTACCAACTATCATAAACTGGGTTAGCTACAATGCAGATCAAGCTGCCCTGCGATTTCTGAAAAGAAGACCCTGCCAGTGTCCAGGGGATCAGGGAGAAACAAGGGAATCCAACATTAAGCCAGGATAGTTTCAGCTGAAACAGGAGACAAGAGGAGAAGTCTAGAGCAAGGTGTGGCAGGAGAAAGGAAGCTTTCACGGTCATCATCCCTCTCCAGCCTCCAAGTCCTGGGGCAGGTGCCTCAGAGAAGTTTCCATCTGGCGAAGGCTTTTCAGAAAAGGGGGTAGGCGTGGTTGTAAGAATTCAGACCGAGCTAAATATTGGCATTAAGATCTCTAAAATCCTGACCGGAGCACATTTTAAACTGCAGTCGGGTCAATACCCCTTAGTAGAGACTATTTCTTTGTCTTAGGATGATGAGCCAAATAGGCAGTTTAATTATGCAAAGACCTCATAAAATGAAGATTGTGACAAGGCTGTGGCTGTAAAGCCTACGCATAACTCCATCTGCAGATACTCAACTCTGGAGAAATGCTTCTTGTCCAAGAAAGGATTTAGACCATGTGGTTCCTATGAACTACTCTGTGGACATAACTGCATTTGAGCAATTGTTTGTTGGCCAGAAGCAGAGACATACACAGATACATGGGGGAAAGCTATCAAAGCCCCATTTTTATTCACTAATGGAAGAAGGACTGTAATTGAAGGCCCTACCTGGGTGAGTAATCCAGTCTTAAAGCAATGACCCAATGTTGGACTATTAAAGTGGTTCTTAATCCTCTGGGGAGATGCCAGACCACTCTAATAACCTGATGTAGGCTATGGATCTGCTCCCCTGGAAAAGGCAAACAACCACAAAATTGTGCACACAGCTTCATAGGATTCATGGAGCACTCAAAGTCCGTGTACTTTGGGAATGCATACTCAAACGAAAATTCATGGACCACTGTGAGGGTGTCTGGCTGGAGCTATAAATTAAGTTGACAGCACTCTGGGTAGGCTGTAAAGTTTCCTTTGATGGAAACAAATATTCTTTCCATCAGTCATCCTGGGAAGAGGTAGGTCCCAAATGGAAGAAAAGCATTAGATTGTGGAAGAAGCTGTCTTTTTTTCTCAGCATCTAGTGAGACTTGGGCCTGGACCCTAAGGAGTCTAGATTAATTTATGAGTGCTCATAAATGGTAAAGAATACTAACTTCCATCTCCCTGGAAGGCAGGCAGACCCTGGGAGCACATCAACCCTAAAATAAAACCTTGCAGATGGGCTGGGCCCATGGAGTCCAAAAACAATCATATCTCACCAGCTGTTTATAGGTTATTCTCTGTGCTATAATCCTCTCCTATTACCCCACGTCTTTAATAAAATTATGTTAAATGTTATATCTTTAATTTAGAAATCTTTGAGGAACTATGAGAAGGATCTATGTCCAAGCTTGACTACAGTCATAAAGGGGGCAGTCCCTTTTGAAGTTCACACAGTGATGGTGGCTGTCAGTCTGACACCTCGAAAAGTGATAGCCCTGGAATTGAAGGCAGGGGACGGCAGCCAGGCAGGAAACAGACTAATGGACATAAAAGCCCCTGAGTTCTTACATCCTTCCCCAGGGGAATGAAGGAGAAAAGGAACTACAGAGGAGGCTGAGGTTCTGCTGTCCCTACCGCAGGGCTGTCCGCCAACAGATTTCAGGTCAGCCTGTGAATATGATCCTACCTTACATCAGAACGGGGGCCACCGGACTATAACAAAAAAAACAGAGGAGAAGGAAAGATTAAAAGATCACAGTGACAAGGAAACAGAAAACCAAAAAGTATTAGAATACATACATGAATCCAAGAGCTGGATTCTGGAAGGGAAGAAAACCACCTCTTAATTCTAAAAATACAGAGAACACAGATAATGTTAGAAATAACACCGTGTTTAAAATTTTATAAAATAAATTAAAATTATGTAATGTATGATTTCATGGGAAAATTTTAAAATCTTCATGAAACCAAAGGTTTTCTAGATTTCCGTTCTCAAAAGCAAACCAACACCATAGAAGAAATTAATAAATGTGTAAAGGAGTTTGTGCCAATAAAAAGACTCAGTGCCCATTTGGTTTTAGTGGCCATTTATTTTAAATTTTAAGGACCAGCAATTTTCACACAATATAAACAGTGGAAAAACTTTTTTTTAAAAAAGGAAACTGCTAAAAGAGATGTAAACAATAACATGTAATTCATGCTTACACCTGTAAAACACAGTGCAAACTGAACTGAGTGTGAACTGAGTGTGTAGAAGGGCACGCCTGTAGTCCCAGCTATTTGGGAGGCCAAGGCAGGAGGCTCACTGGAGCCCAGGAGTTCTCACCAGTAACACAGCTAGACTCTGTTTCAAAAAAAAAAGGCAAACAAAATCTCCGAGTGTAAAATAAAAGCACAGCCAAATCTTACTTTTGTACAAAAATTGAGGGGGCTAGAGAGGTGGGAGGACATAAACCCTAAAAAGGTTGAGGGACTTCATGAAGGTCACATGTCATGCACCCAGTTCATAGTTGAGATAGAATTCTGTTCTATCTGTCTACTTTCATCAACTAGAAAAATGAAGGATACGATGGTATTTCTGTTCCTCTAAATTGCCTGCTAATCATCATTATAAATGAGATAGGGGATGGAACCTAAAAAAAAAAAACGAACCCAAACACCGAATCTATAAACACACCAGCCCTGACATCCACATTTCTAAGCCTCTCCTGAGTCCGCCCCATCCCATTAGAATAGCTGAGATATGGGGGTAACTGAAGCACTACTCCCTATTATGTGCAGGAACTAACCCCAGTATTTCTACCGCATTCTATCCCTTCTACTTTATACAAGTCTGGGGTATGTATTGTGTCCTAAAGTCTTTGATAAAACGCTTTGAGTTTTATCCATATTTTAAATGTATATAAACTACCACATCATGTATTGATTTTATTTCAGATGCAGTTTCTCCAATGCCTTAAGAATAGTAAAGTCTATATTACATGTCATTCTGCTAAAGATCATTTTCTTGGAGAGGAAAAAGTAGTCAAAAGCCTGATGGATTTTCTACATCTGATGGATATGGGGAAACTCAGCGGTGTAACAACTGCTTTGATAGATCCATACAGCTGAAGCATTCCTGAGTGAAAGAAATAACTATGAGACATCATATCTGGCCACATTATAGTTGTAATGAGGTTTGGATTGGCAGAAACGGAGCTGGAAAAACAACCCTATGACTGATAACCTGATTTCTATCTCTTTTTAGCATCTTAGACTTTAGTTCCCATAAATATTATAAATTCTGCTCAATTCTAAAGAAAGAATTACAGACTTGAAAGCTAGAAAGAAACCGTTGGTGCATCTCCCTGATTTTACAGGTTATAAAACTGAAGTCCAAAAGACGAACCGCTGATTTTGTTCACTGACTTTACCCCGGCCATAAGAGACATCTAGGAGCAGTTGTGAAAAAGCCTGGAGCTTTCCATTTCCTTCATGCCATCTACACGAAGGCCCCAGAAGAGGAACCACGAGTAAAAAGATCCACAAATCCTCCTGCTTCAAAATATGAGCAGCATACACCCCACAGGCAAGAAATATACCCTAGTTTCACATTCATAATAATGTAGGGCTTAATTTAGAAAGAAGATTCTGGATCTAAACACTTATAGAAACCTTTACAAGTTTCTGAGGAGGCTGACACCACGGTATGAATTATTTATCCTCTCTCACCAGCTCAGTGTCCGATGGGCCTTGCAGGGAGACAGGTGACAGAGAAGAGGAACCCCAAGTGTCTACCCGGAACTCTCCCCCAGTGCCCTGGGAGGACAACAGACTCATCCCTATGCATTTGTTTTTGGACCCAAGAGACTGTTTCCTAGCCTCATAGTGAAATACCTGACCCTTCTGGGCAGCTGGCACCTTGGCCCAATGGAGTAGGGCACTGGCTCCATATACCGGAGGTGGTGGGTTCAAACTGGGCCCCGGTCTATAAAACTGCAAAAAAAAAAAAAAAAGAAAAGAAATATCTGACCTTTCTTCAGAGATCTTCACTTGCCTTCAAAAAGAAAGGATTATTACCCAATGGTTATATTAAAAGCAAATGTTACTATAGCTCTATTTCTTATATTTTCAACTCTGGATATTATACAATTACAAAAACTTCAGTGTCTCGCCAATTATTAAATGATTTCAAACCATGTAGGACTTAATCACACAAAAGCAGTTTAATACAAAAATGGTGAACCAGATCTTGAACAAATATATCAGAATGCAGGTGGTGCCCGTAGCTCAGGGAGTAGGGTGCCAGCCACATACATGGAGGCTGGCGGAGTCAAACCCAGCCCCGGCCAGCTAGACAACTGCAAACAAAAAATAAAGAAATAAATACAATAGCTGGGTGTTGTGGCAGGTACCTGTACTCCCAGCTACTTGGGAGGCTGAGGCAAGAGAGTCACTTAAGCCCAAGAGTTAGAGGTTGCTGTGAGCTGTGATGGCACAGCACTCTACCTAGGGTGACAGCTTGAGACTCTGTCTTTAAAAAAAAAAAAGAAATATATATATATATATATATATACACATACTATACACATACATATACATATATATCAGAATGCCACAGCTTTATTTAACTCACCATTATTAGTAAAATTTAAATTTACAGGGAAATTTAGAGAAAAGTGAATTTGAAACAAAAGAAAGTTTATTCAAAAATGATACATTGTGTTTAAACATGTGGCATTAAAATATTTCACTAAGATTATCAAGATACACTCTTTACATTTAGCAAGTTCACAGTAAATTATTTTAAGGTACAAATGTGTATCCATCCACACTCATACACTTGCACGCGTCAAGAGAATTTGGTAGAATTTTCTAGAATTAGTAAATAGCTTTTTCACAAAATGAAGATGAAAGTTCTTTGACATCAGTAAGCAAACTCCAAGTGTTGTAGATTTCCCCTGAGACACCTCCGTTTGTGTGCTTGCTGTAAATACTGCCTTCTTCACTAGTTAACCGTGCTAAGCAGCCTGATTCTCGTGAATTTTCACCCTTCTACTTCATACAGGCTTCAGGGTGAGGTACCTGTAGGGCACTCTCAGCCTGCTATTCTCAGGAAGTAGATTTTCAGTCTTTCCAATTATACCATAGAGCAAGATGCCAGCCCTCTGAGCATACAATAGAATGCAACCTTCCTACCATTGTTTTAAGCTATTTTGGTAATAAAAAGTTTGGGGTTGGGGCATAAGGAGCCTGTAATCCTAGCACTCTAGGATGCCAAGGTGGGAGGTTCACTTGAGTGCAGGAGTTCAAGACCTGCCTGAATAAGAATGAGACCCTGGGCGGTGCCTGTGTTTCAAAGGAATACAGCACCAGCCCCATATACCAGAGGTAGCAGGTTCAAACCTGGCCCCAGCCAAAAACTGGAGAAAAAAAAAAAAAAACGGAATGAGACCATATCTCTACTAAAAACAGAAAAATTAGCCAGGCATGGTGCTGGGTGCCTGTAGTCCCAGCTCCCCAGGAAGCTGGGGTAGGAGGATCGCTTGAACCCAGGAATTCGAGGCTAAAGTTAAGCTATGAGGCCACTGCACTCTGGCCTGGGGTGTGGGAGGGGGTGGTTGGAGAAGGGAGAGAAAGTGAAAGCAAAAGGGAGGAAAAAAAAGCAGGAAAGAAATGGGGAACAGGCAGTGAGAGAGGAAGAGGTGACCTTGTCCAGACACAGAAGGTGGTTCGTGGATCAGTCCTCTGGAAGAGAGACTTCAGCAGGGGAAGGAAGGTGAGAGGCAGGAAGCCCAGGTAAGCAGGACTAAGCAGTTTAAAGAGGCAGCAGGGCCTCCCAGCCAGGCAGGCTGCTGGGGTGGCAGATCAGTACCCATGGAGAAGACAACTTGGACATTACCCCAGCTGTTAGAGAGTTTTCCTGGAGAGTGGGTAGGGAAATGACAAAAACATCTGACACTGGTAAAGTGCCTACTGTGTGCTTGATATGTTTCATGTATGTTAACTCATCTAAGACCCCTGAAAACCCACAGGTGGGTACTATGATTATGCCTGCTTTACAAAGGGGCACCGGAGACACTAAGGGATGAGCTAAATACCAGCGATCAAACAGCTGGCAAGCATTTAAAATGTTCCAACAGCAGCAGTCAGCCTGAGCTGGAAAGTCAGAGCGTAGTTTGGGTTATGTAAGGAGAAAGCCCTAGGAAAACAGGCTGAAAGACTAATCTCCTCCCCCTAAGATGCAACAAAGATCATTAGTCAGTGCACGTCACCTGAGCCCCCTCACCAGACATTGCTGCTTGCCCATAAAGGGGAAAATATGAAAGCACTGCTCATCAATTTAGGAACCTAAAAACAAAATATAAGCCAGACACGGTGGCTCACGCCTATAATCCTAGCTAGCACTCTGAGAGGCTGAGCAGGTAGATTGCCCGAGCTCACGAGTTCCAGATCAACCTGAGCCAGAACAAGACCTCGTCTCTAAGAAAATAGCGGGCACCAGTAGTCCCAGACACTCAGGAGGCTGAAGCAAGAAAATCACTTAAGCCCAAGAGTTTGAGGTCATGAGCTATGACACCGTGACACTCTACTGAGGGCGACATAGTGAGACACTGTCTCAAAAACATATATATAAAATACTTATTACATATAAAATATTATCTATAATTATATATAATATTATGCATAATACCTATATGTTATTATAGATTATATATATAAAATACCCATCCTGGGTATATTCCACAGCAAAGACTTTGAATGAGAAAGGTTTATGGTAACTAATATGGAGGAAAAATCTCCAAGAGATATTGTAGACTTAAAGAAAAAAAAGCAAGTTGCATTATAGGTACTGAATAATGAAGCTGGGGGCACAGTGGCTCACACCTATAACCCTAGCTGGAAAATTGCTCAAGCTCAGGAGTTTAAGACCAGCCCAAGCAAGAGCATACCCATCTCTACTAAAATCAGAAATACTAGCCAGGCATGGTGGCGAATGTCTGTAGTCCCAGCTACCTGTGAGGCTGAGAGATGAAGATCACTTGAGCCCAAAAGTTTGAGATTACTGTAAACTATGACACTACGGCACTCTCACTCAACCCAGGGCAACAGAGTGAAACCCTGTCTCAAAAAGAAAAAAGGGGGGGGGCACCAGCCCCATATACCGGAGGTGATGAGTTCAAACCCGACCCAGCCAAAAACTGCACACAAAAAAAGAAAAAAACAAGAGGCTGAATAATGGTTTCTTTTTTTTGAGACAGGAGCCTCAAGCTGTCCCCCTGGGTAGTGTGCCATGGCATCACAGCTCACAGCAACCTCCAACTCCTGGGCTCAAGTGAGTCTCCTGCCTCAGCCTCCCGAGTAGCTTGGACCACAGGTACCTGCCACAATGCCCGGCTATTTTTTGGTTGCAGCCGCCATTGTTGTTTGGCAGGCCTGGGCTGGATTTGAACCTGCCACCTGGTGCCTTAGCCACTTGAGCCACAGGCGCTGAGCCTGAATAATGGTTTCAAAAATACCAGGTCCTACCTTGTTTAGAAAAAGCATCTTTGCAAATGTGCTTAAAGTAAGGGCCTTTAGATGTGGAGATTATCATGGGCCATTTGGGGTCCCTAGCTATGGTCATAATACCACTGCAAGTGAGGAAAGAGGGAGATTTTACATAGATACACAGAAGTGAAGGCAAAGTGAAGATGCTACAGAGAGATCTAAAGGTGCTGGCCTTGAAGATAGGAGTGATGCTGCCACAAGCCAAGGAATGCAAGCAGTCACCAGAAGCTGCAAGAGGCAAGGAGCTGATGCACAAGGGGCAAACACACACACTATGAAGGCAAAATTAATGGATTAATAGAATAGATTTGAGGCATTGAGGGCAGAGAAAAGTGAGGGGAGAGAGAGGGAAGAACAAGTAATGGCTGTCTACAAGATTGGCCCCACTCTTACTACCAAAATCAGTTCAATCCATTCTTTCACAGCATAACCTTCACTGAAGGATTTTTCTTTGCAGTGAAAAGGAATCTAATATTGCACCTTGCAAAAGGAAATAAACTCTCACTTCCATTTTTACTCAGACTGCACAGACAAACTTCTCTGAACAAGAATATGTTCCCGGCTCGGCTCAGCACCTGTGGCTCAATTGGCTAGGGCGCCAGCCACGTACACCTAAGGTGGCGGGTTCGAGTCCCCAGCCCGGGCCCGCCAAACAACGATGATGGCTGCAGCCAAAAAATGGCCGGGTGTTGTGGTGGGCACCTGTGGTCCCAGCTACTTGGGAGGTGGAGGCAGGAGACTCGCTTGAGCCCAGGAGTTGGAGGTTGCTATGAGCTGTGATGCCATGGCACTCTACCCCGGGGGATAGCTTGAGGCTCCGTCTCAAAAAAAAAAAAAAAGAAGAAGAGCTTGAACTAGGCTGATGACCCTCAAAGCCTAAAGGTGAATGTTAAGATGCACTCTAATGTTAAAGGTTAAATACTCAAGATGCCCACTGGAATGCTCTTTATCCAAATTTTCTCCACCTACCCCAATCCCAGTGTGAATATTAAATAATTCTTTAAAAATTTGTATTCTCTAACAAGAAAGTAAAGCATTTGAAAGAGGTATTTTTTAAAATCAATGTGTAGGGATTGGAAATAGAAATAAAGAGTGATGTGAGCTTTTAGAAATTTCTACTTTAGGAATGCACAGAGCTTTCACAGGCATAGGTAAACTCACTATCTCCTTTGCACTATAGTACTATTAGTGCAGAAGATTTGGGATAGAACTTCAGTTGTGGTGGAGAGATGCCACATCATCTTTAGACATTCAGATCGGAGTGGTCAGACAGCTTGCTGTAAAGAACCTATTAGTCACATTTCTTGTCGGGGCAGGAATTTTCTCCAGGGACATTCCTAACAGGAAACCATCCATCTTGTGCTCCCATGACTGAGTCTCTTATTAGAGCTTAAGGTGAAGTTTGAGACCATAACTACACTCTTAAAATTAACATATAAATTCTAATCTTTCTTTCCCATGCGAACTTTTATTTTTTATTTTTTTAAAGATAACTACTCAGTATCCGGTCCCCTTTTGGAAACTCAGCCATCATTTCCCAACTTCTGGTTTCTGAATCTATTTATAATAATTTAAAGCTACCTAACACTGGTGTCATAATCATGTCTACAACTTTTCTCAGCATCTCAGGTTGACACTTCTTTAGGTATAATGCTTGAACACAGAATATCTAATTATTTTCTCTCCTCTCCTATCTTGTGCTTATCTTCTCTGATAAGAATGTATGTTGTGATTGTCTAGAGTGGAGATCATTTCTCTTATGAGGAAAAATGAAAGATAGCTTTTTCTATTTCTTCTGTCTCATCACGCTTTCTGTTTTAAGTAATATTTCTAAACTGTCTATGTTTTTGCTCCAGATTATAAATGTTACATCTCAACACAAAATGAAGCAGAACAAAACCTTATTTAATGAATTGTTACCTGTGTGTAAGACTTTGTTGTCTTGGGTCCACTTTTTACCTGATACGATTTATAACAACAATGACATGCATAATAATATACCAACAAAGCCAGGCACAGTGGCTCATACCAGTAATCCCAGCCTGGGCAACATTTCTACAAAAATAAGAAAAATTAGGTTAGTGTGGTGGTGAGCACCTATAGTCTCAGCTATTCAGAAGGAAAAGCAGGAAGATTACCCAGGAGTATGGGGCTGCAGTGGGCCATCACTGTGCCACTGCACTCCAGCCTGGATGACAGAGTGAGACCTTGTCTCAATAATAATACTAATAATATAACAACAAGAATCGACATTTATATAGATCTTGCTTTGTTCCAAGCACTGCTCTGAGTGCTTTACATATATTTTACTCAGTTGACACTAACAACAATGACTTTACATGGCTATTATTGGTATCTGCATTTTATTGATATGGAAACTGAAATTCAGGGAAGTTGAATGACTTATACATACACATAGAAGGTAACAGAGCTGAGGTTTAAAGTTTGAATTCAGGCAGTTTGGCACCAGGGTTCATGGTTTTTTTCTTTTTTCCTTTTTTTTTTTTTTTTTTTTTACCATGACACCATGCTGCTATGTCTACTTATAGGAGTATGTGCCCTTTCATGCTCTTTCCTGTTTTTGTGGACCTTATTTTATCTTCCTTTTATCTTTTAAAACTCTGAGCTCCTTGGAGATTCTCCAATGTGGCCAGCCAAATTTATTTAGGTTCTCCGAATGGTCTCTGAATGGAAGAAAGTGGTTTTTCATCACGAAAAACTACATAAGTATTTTAGATGTATAAGGTTCAAGGTCAGAACCTGAAGGAGAAAGTATCAGAGCTTAAGTAACAATGTAAAAATTCAAAGGAAGATAAAGATATGTTAAGGTCAACTACCAGAATCTATAGGGACACTGTCCTGGTTAAGCAGCAAGAGAAAGGAAGTAGCGTTGGGTAATTCGGCAGGGGACAGATGTGAAACCAACAGAGTTAAATCAGTAAGGCTGGACGATAAACTCTCCAGACTTAGTTAGAAGGAAAATGCCAGAAGACGGGGAGACAGTAGACTGGAGATTCTTTTGGCAACTTTACCCACCAGGGATGTTAATACCCAGGGCTTGGTTTCTAAAGTATCTATTAATCTACAATATCTATGAATAATTAAAAGGGATCGGGGATCATTATGGCAGAGCAGGAAATGTACAAGTTGAGCCTGGAACATCGGGTGGAGACAGAAAGTACAGAGAGAGAAAGAAAATGAAAGGAAAGAAGGAAGGAAAGTGGGAAGAAAGGAAGGGAGTGAAGGAAGGATGGGGGGAGGATAGAAAGAAGAAGGAAAGAAAAAATAAAAAAGAAGAAAGAACAAAGGAAGAAAGGAAGTGAAGAAAAGAGGGAAGAGAGAAAATAGGGAAGCCTATGAGATTGGAGTGTATTTCCCTCCTTGTGCTTAGTGGCCCTTTATGTGAGGGATTGGATTATGCTTCTATCCTCTGTTGCCTTGTTTCTGATGGAAGCCCAAGAATCTCCAGGCTCTCTCCACGGTAAAGACATACTTACTCTTTCTCCCCTGCAGTCTGATCTCACTTAACAAAATCTGTCCTTAATATTCTCACCAGGCAAAATACTACTACACTTTCATTTGATCACTGTCCCTTTTCATTTGCAAGGTATGACACACCTCCCATCTCTCGGCCTGATCAACCTTTCTTTCTGTAAGCTACATGCTGACCCCTCTTTCTCCAGAGTACAAACTATTTGCTCTAGCACTCTGTACATACCATGCCCCCTCTAGGAGCAGACCAGGACGTCAGGTCTTGGTGGTCTTCATTCCAAAGAGGTCTTTTTCAGTTTGAAGCATTAAGGCAGAAGTTTCAAACTCATATGTCTACAGGGGCCATATAAAATAAATGAGTCAGCTGGGCTGGAGGTCAGGAAAATAATAGTTCAGGCAAGACTGCCACGAATTCTTGGTTTCTGTGTCAAAGAGACAACAGAGAGAGGTGAAGACTGGGGCACCCAGTCTGCAAGAGGCAGCCACAGCTTGGCTACTCCACGCAAGGAAGCTGGACCAGTCACAAGAAATACTCTCACTTTTAAAGGCAAGCCAGAAGTGAAGGTTTTCATGTAAACTCTGAACCCATTACCTATATTTACAATTTTTTTTATTTAAAACACCAATCAAGCTAAAGAAAGTGTCTGTAAGATGTTACCCACCTACTGCAGGAACTCCGCTTATAAAGCAGCAGGAGAGCACTGCAGACTCCCTTCCTAACCCCGGTGTCATGTAAAGGCGATGAATAGCCCAGTTACAGGCTAACAATGTTAGGGCAACCGTGTGGTTATTACGTGTTGTATATATGAAATTATGTCATAACGAGCTAGCTCATAACAAGATTGTGCAGGCTGTAAAACTATTTTATAGCTCCGAGAGAGAGTGGCACCTGAGTTCCTTGACAGTTGTTATTGTTCCTTTCCATCTCCCTTATTTTTCAACTTAAAAAACAAAAGAAATGTTCAGGCTACTTTTCTAAAAGCCAAGGTTTATAGTGGTGCATGGTGTTTCTTTATAAGAGAAAAGACTAGCAAATGATAAAGCTTACATTGTTTAAGGTTAGGAGTTTGAGACCTACCTGAGCAAGTGCAAGATCCTGTCTCTCCAAAATATAGAAAAATTAGCAGGGCATTGCAACTATAGTCCCAGCTAATCAGGAGGATCACTTGAGCCCAGGAGTTTGAGGTTGCTGTGAGCTGGAATGACACCACGGCACTGTAGCCTGGATGACATAATGGGACTCTGTTTCATAAAATAAAATCATTTAATTTATCATCAGTGTGAAGCTACAGAGCTGATTTTCCTTTTGTTCATGAAGACAATTCAGGTGTTTTTCTGAAGTATTGAATAAGCCATGTAGCAAGGAATGACCTCCATGTGTGCGGTGGGAAGACCTCAGGCATTCCTCTCTTTGTGTCACTGTGACATCAGTCTTGGTAATCAGACAGGGGCTCTGTCTTCACAGCAGCACCTGGACCTATGTCAGGATGAGTTCTTAGGTAACATAGTATTGTTATCAGAAATTTCAATAAAATTGTCCATTTCTAAGGTAACATCCTACATATGCTTATTGCTAAGTATAAAAGAAAGAGTTGGAGGGGCCTGGACAGGATTCTGCCGGGGACTGACTTGGATCTAATTGTTCCTGTAGCCCTTCCATATGCTGTCAAGATTCTGCATGGCTTTGTTGGCCACCTTTGGTATCACACCCTCTGTGTGCCCAGGCTTCCCTCCCTTGGTGGCTGTGATAAAAAGCAAGACAAATGGCCTTTTGTTATCCAAAGTGATGCGTCACAAGGTATGTAGGTGGGTGGGTGCTCATTGTCCAGTCTCCTTGGGTAACCACGCCAAGCTGATGGAGGGCTCCCTGAGTTTCACAGTACAAGAAGCCTGAACTCTAGTCTGTGGATTTTGAAGCAGTTCTTTGTTCTAGAATTAGCTAATGAGCTCTCTTCATCTGAGTATTGGAAAGCCTCCAGAACTCACTCGGGAGGGAAATTAACAAATGTCTTTTTTGTTACCTCCAGATAAATCTTCATGATGAAATACACCGCTGTTCTACCTCCTCAGTCTTCTCTCTGCTTCTTCCCCAGTGAACTCTCAATTACCCTCAATTCTGAAATAAATAAATAACTAAAGTGGAAAAACCCTGGCTTTTTGTTTTAAAAAGTAGCAATAGAGGAATGTTTGAATTGCTTCTCAGCTTTTTGGCTGAGATCAAGTGAAGAAATGTTTGAGAGTAATAGCTAGTTAGAAGTGGCTGTGGGCTTCACCATCTCCGGTAACAATCTAAATATTTCTGTTTATTTAAACACTGATATACTACCTGACAGTCGCCAGCTGCTGGCATTGACTGAACATGGAAAAGTAGGAACAGTGGTCGTAACGTGACTCATTCCAACTAGGGGGGACCATCTCACAGGGTCATTGTTGCACTTTTCTTAGTGAGTCTTTGCATGACCCAGATTTTATAAAGTACTGTGATTCTTTCATGGGCTATAACTTGCCATTGATTTTAATGATTTTTGTTCATGTTTGAATTTCTAATGAATAAAGTGTCAATAGGTAATTATTGAGCATCAGCTATGTGCTATATAATATGCTAATTATAAGGGATGTCGACATATGCAATATAGACTCATAGTTTTTAAGGAAATCAGCAGAGGGAGAAAATAAACGTATTACCAAATAATTACAATCTCATATACATGTGCCACTGTTTTAGGATCATTTTGGCACAAAAAACCACTCAATTTGGGCACCCGTTTGTGGAGTTTAGCTATGAGAAAATGATGATGAGGGGAATTTTAG
Organism: Galagoides demidoff; assembly: GCA_963574575.1. Lineage (NCBI taxonomy): Eukaryota > Metazoa > Chordata > Mammalia > Primates > Galagidae > Galagoides > Galagoides demidoff. Next base: position 22,147 of record CAUYQV010045980.1, read on the forward strand.
CAGTGGCAGTATGTTACAGATGCATGTAACGATTTGTGTCACTGTAAGGAATGGAGTTTGTCAGATTTTGCTCTGGTGAAAGGTTAAATAGTGCCCATGAAACCTTTGTCTAAGTTATCTCTGAATGTGTTTATATGCACGTGTGCATGCTCCTTTGCATTTTTGTGCAAGTGCAGTGGTAGTGTGTTTTTGTATCACAATAAAATGTATCCATCTTGGGAGGAGGTAGTCAACAACAGGAGGACGTTGTCCAGGCAATGGAGACAGAACTCAGGGCAACATTTATGTACCTGCAATTTTGTTTGTGTACCTGCAATTATATACCTGCAATTTTGTTTTCCAATATTATTGATATAAAAAGTTAATTATATGAGCCAACTGTGGATAAATAGCCTTTTTTCAGATGAAAATAGTGAGGTCGTGACTATCAATCTTCCTCATAGCCTACAATTCACTCTTCTAATGCTTAGAAAAAAATTAAGGAAATACTCGGCAATGTGTAAAATATCAATCCTGGAGAGACAGGGAGAGACTGAGTAACTCAGATGCAGTATTCTAGTTATTTTGCAAAAAAATAATGCCACCAGTTCTTATAGGGAAGAAGAAAATTCACCATTTGTTTATAACATCTACGTTTTCTCCTATAAATACTTCTTTTCTGATGGGAAAAAGGTATTTAGAGAATTCAAGCAGAAAGAATAAACATTTTCACCCCCAAAGAGGAAATAGATGTTTGAGCAACATATTTATGTTAATTCACAAATTTTTTTCATAGTAGACGATAGGCTTTATAATCCTGTAAATATTTTCCCCCATAGTATTCCTCTACGTGTATTTTCAAGTTGTAGACATTTGATTTTATTGTAAAATGTCCCTGGATTTTTAAAATTTTCTCCTTTCAACTCAGCGTCTGTGCTTTGTCTTGATATTTGCTATTAAAATAACTGCTAGACACAGGGAGGGCCTCTAGAAAGAATGTGGTTCAAGATTCTACGGGATCACTGCCGTAGTTCTAGAGGCAATGATGATAGAGAGGAGAATCTGAAAATTTGGCGACCTTTGGGATGGTAGATGATGTTTTTATCTTTCCTCATATTTATGGAATGCTGTGAAGATTTAGGATTATATTTGGAGTGGTGACAAATGAGTGGTGGGATTGGTGAAGGGAGACAGGGCTGGAGAGCTCACAGAACCTTACAAGGGCATTGGAGATGGTGAACTGATTTCTCTGTCATTGCTGGGTGTGGATCCCTGTCATCTTTTCCTTCTTCACTTAGAAAAAAGAGCTAGCTGGGCACAATGGTGCACACCTGTAGATCTAAGTACTCAGAAGGTAGAGGCAGGAAGGTAACCGGAGGCCAGGAATTTGAGGCTGTAATGGCTGTTAATAGCCATTGCATTGGAGTCTGGACAGAATAGCAAGACCCTATTTCAAAAAACAAACAAAGAAAAATATGAAGTACACATGGGCTTCTCCTGCTCTCCTTAGTCACCTGGCATCCCTATTTTTAGTAAGATAAGCAAAGCTTTTGTGTCAATAAGGAAAGGAAGGAAGCTGATGGTTGTATATTTTTATTAGCATTAGCTCAGCTGCTACCCTGTCTGGCCATGGCAGGTGTCCAGCCAGCCTGGGGCGCCGCTAGTATCCTATGTCATGGGGCAATATGTTAATGAATTGAAGTGCCAGATAGAAATGGGACACAATTCCAAACATGCATGTAAGCTGAAAAACACTCATTTTTATTTATTCCTTATTTTCTTTATATATTTAAAAAATACTTTATGTAATAATGGCAGAGAGTACATTAAAGTGTTTATTAATGATCCATTTCCAATTGAGGCCTCCTATTTCAAGACCCAATTCTAAAACCCATCATGTTTTAAATGATTCCACTCACAATGATCTTCCTTACCACTAGACCTGTACTATTTATTGAGTCAATCCCTCAAAGAATAGTAATGCATCATGGTGAAAAGAAAATTGAGCTGCAAATCAAAAAGACCTGGGTTCTAGTCCCTGATCTGTTTTTCATAGCGTATTTAACCACACAATTTAACCCCTAGGTTTCCCGTACTATGACTCAGGATGATGAGTTTGTATGAGAAAGTATCCGCTACATGACACAGGACCCTGAGAGTTTCCAGTAATGATTGCTGTTCCAGGAATGTCCAAGTGGGAAAATAATTATCAGCCCACACGTCAAATCAGAAGTGACTTATCCCACCAACAGAGGTTGGGGAGTCTTTGCTACAATCACCAAACCAGAATGAATGTATTTTTCAGAGAAAACCCAGATGCATGGGATGAGAGCCTTAGAACTGCATATCAGAATTTTCCAGGGCCTGTTCAATATAAGTTTGGAGAGAAAGAAATTGACAGATTGATTAGCTCTACTCAGAGCCACGACTTTGATTGTGGACAGAAGAGGGTAATATTTATAATAAGATTTTGAAGTAAGAAGAGAAATCCTACCACATGCAACTAGGAAAACAAAACAAATTAACAGTGGCAACACTAGTTGGGGATTATCATTATGTCTCTAATGAGGAGGAAAGAGAGACTTATAATTTAGCAAGCATCCTTAATTGATCCCTGCATATCACTATGCAGAGGAAATGGTAACATTCTTCCCTTCAACTGTGGATTTCATTAATTCATACAGTTATCAAATATTGATTAAACACATACTGTAGACCAGCTACTTCGTTAGCATTAAGAAACCAAGATGAATAAGCCAGCCATGATTTCTAACTTCATAGAGCTTACTATGTAGAGCAGGGGTCCTCAAACTTTTTAAACAGGGGGCCAGTTCACTGTCCCTCAGTTCATTGGAGGGCCGGACTGTGGGCCCTGGGATGAGTCGGCTGCTAAGCAGGACAGGCAGCGGTGGCAGAAACACCTGCTGGACTGGATAAATGTCTTAGGCGGGCTGCATGTGGCCCGTGGGGCCGTAGTTTGAGGATGCCTGATGTAGAGAGACTTTTAACTGAAACGTAGGATACAGAAATAGTAGAAGGATGATGTAACTATGACCTAACTGTCAAAGATTCTGCTACTTATAGAAAGGGAAAGAAATCAAGAAAGTAAAGAAGAAAAAACAAGGCACTCAACTCACACGAATAGTTTCTTTTTTAAAAAACATATTTTAATCTGTTTGTTTGCATATTAGACACTATTGGGACCCAACTAATAAACTTCAGGTGGTGGCATTACGTAATTAACACATGAAATTATTCCTAAGGTTATTTCAATTTTATGTTGATATTTGACAGTTGGCATATTTATCACCTTTTTTTCTGCAATAAAGTTGTAAAATCCTTAAGGGAAAGGATGAGGACAGGACAGAGGAGAAGCTGGCATTTGTTGATCTCCTTCTATTTGCCAGCCATGGCACCAGCCTATGTTAGTTCATCTGAATATGCAGTTCAAAAAGCATTTCTGATATTCTCAGGGCCCTCTGCACACTGTATAGTGTAGTATTTCATGCTGATAGGTGCTACATAAATATTTGCGTTTAAACTACTTCTGGCTGGGACAGCCATGTCCTTCGTTAGCAGGCAAAATACCTCTTACCATGTCACCTTCCTTAAGAAGCAGGGCAAAGAAGTCGTTGTTTTTATTTTGAAATCACTAGTGTAATTGCTCACTCATTTCTCAAAGCCTTTATGGGGCTGAACATCAACACAATACCCATTTATCTCTTATGTTGCAAGTTCTGGACTGATAGCTGCCAGTGTGTGAAAATGGTGTAACTTTCCTGGTTGGAAAGAACAATTTGCCAGTGGGAAGTGATAGAGCCCCTTCTCCAGTATGGGGTTATCTACAAGGGAAATACAGGCGGTCCCAGAGTTATAAACATCCTCCTGACGCAGGCCTCGCACTTACAAATGGAAGCTATTATAGGTCATAGGATAATGTACTTGCTCCAACTTAAATACAAATTCAACTTAGTAAATGAATCTACAGAACTTACCTGGTTCATAACCTAGGAAATGCCTGTAGTCATCTGTTAGGGTGCTGCTTCTGGGGAATGACCGGGTCACTTCATAATGGAATCACTCAATTTTGGAAAAATCAAATGTAGGCTGCAAATTTGACTAGCAATAATAATATATTTTTCTTTCTCTTAAAAAGTGAAGGAGTGGTACCTGTGGCTCAGTGGACAGGGCGCTGGCCCCATATACCAAGGGTGGCAGGTTCGAACCTGGCCCCAGCCAAGCTGCAACAAAAATATATATGCCCAGGCATTGTGGCGGATGCCTGTAGTCCCAGCTATTTGGGAAGCTGAAGCAAGAGAATCGCCTTAAGCCAAAGAGCTGGAGGTTGCTGAGAGCTGTGACATCACAGTAGCACTCTATAGAGGGTGACAAAGTGAGACTCCGTCTCTGAAAAAAAAAATGAAGGCTAGTTTGGTGGGTGGCTCACATCTATAATCCCAGCACTGCGTGAGGCTAAGGAGGGAGAATTACTTAAGCTCAGGAGTTCAAGTTCTCTCAAGTGAGACCTGGAGTCCTAAACAAATGAAAAACTCAGCCAGGAGCTGTGGCGAGGTGGAGCAGAGGCTGAGGCAGCGGGATGCCCACAGCCCGAGTCTGAGGTTGCAGGGAGCTATGACAAGATGCTCAGGGCAGGGTGGGACTCTGTCTCAACAAAACAAAGAAAAAAAAGCAAAGTAATAAAAATAAAAAAATAAGCAAGGAAATGAAAAAATGGTAAAGGAGAAACGGACCAACTGAACCACATTAGTAGGCTGTTTGTGCTCGGTAGGTAAAGAGATAGAAGTAAAATATTGTAGAATACTCATCTGATACGCAATAAGTGAGACAGATAAGGTAAAAATTATTTATGACCTCTACGTGAAAACTGACCAAAACAGACACAAGTTGGTCAAAGAGCTGTAACGTTGGTCAAATTATGCACAGTGAGCCCATGTGATGGAAGGCGAAGAGGACTAGCAGGGAAGAATGCCCTGAGCACAGAGACATTTTTATCTTCCTGAAAGCATTATTGCTCAGTGGTTTTAAGTTTTAGGTATGCAGTCCTTACTGCCTGCATAGGTTCCTGGCTCTGCTATTATTGTGTGCTATCAAGAAAATTATATTTACTGCATCTGTAAAATTAGAAATATCTGAGGACTAAATACAACGATGAATTTGAAAGTGTTCTAAGTTAACCTTTCATTACTGTTTAGCAGGAACGACATTAAACCAGGGTTGAAATGCGCTGAGGGTGGGAGGAATATCTGGTGGTCCCTCTACCATACCACAGTGCAGTTTGTCCAACACTAGATTTGGTTGAAATTACTTTTTCCTCTAATACTGGCATCATAGATAGATAGATGATAGATAGACAGACAGATACCAAACCAAAAGACCCATGCTCTATTCTCTGATACCAATTTGTATCCAATTTTCTGACTGCTCGCAAAGGTATCTACTGCAGTTTTAACAACCTTAGAAGGCAGTAAATCCTCCACAATTGCAAGACTTGAAATCCAATAGATAAGAGAGTGAGCAGATAAGGGATGCTTTAAGGCAATTCTGCCCTGTGATGGTTCTGTGGAGATAGAAGGCACATATATACACAAAGCGTTTGAAATAGGCATTTCCTTCAAGGAGAAACACAAAGGGAATAGAAGTCCCAGTGTTTGTTACTGGTCTTAGAAGAGCTTAGTGTTCACTTTAAATGTAAACAAAGCCCAATTAGTCTTTAGCTGAAGGAGGAGATACACAAGAGAGGAAATGATCATGGATGGTTGTCATGAATTTCACTTCTCCATGTGAAGCATGGGAACTCATTTTAAGTATTGTATTTTGACTATATTGCTCTCCTACCTAGAGGCTGGCTCTGCAGAAGTCATTATCAGACCTCTGCAAGTAACATTTGATCTACTTCTGAATATAGATCTTTCCTTCCTTCCCTCTTCTTCTCTCTCCTTGCTTTTCCCTCTTTATGATTACACTGATTGCATGCAAAATTAATTATCAGTCCTGTCACATCTTGCACTGGTAACAGTGGTCAGTATTGAATTATGGGGAACGTGAATGTAATTTTCAGCAGCCTAATTGCTTCTCCTGTACCCTGCAAAACATTACATTAAATACCCATGGCAAGGCAGGCAGATTGTATTTGATTTACATAACAAACTGGTGGGATTTCATTGCCAGAATTCCTAGCACCTATGCACATGATGCCCAACTATTCTATCAGGCCAGTCTTGAATAAAGCAAATTCCTTCCGAAGCTGTGGCTACCTAGTGAGGTATTGGAATGTTGTGTCTACCTGCATGTCAAGGAGAGAAAACAGCAGGTGATCCATGAGAGTAAAGTGGATGTATTAAAAGAGATGGGGTCTTCTCTTTTGGAAGATAACTGACTGAGTCCCTGAATGCCTTACTCTCCTTACTCTATTCTAAGCAGGTAGGAGTGCAGTGAAAAAGGATCTTCAGGGCTGTCACAACATTGTACCTAAATATTTCAAGAGATTAGCTCATAGTGACAGACAACTAATGTATTCCATGAACATTGACAGAGTTCTCCACTCAATTGTCCTTCTCAAGGGGCTCAGAGACTATGTAGAAGGGAAGTCAAATATAACCAAGTAACCATAATGTGCGCTGTATAAATCATCTATGGATGGATGTATCTTCAGGGTACCTGTGTAATTTAGAAGATACTGCAGTTTCAAGGGAAGAGGTCTGAGATATCCACTAAAATCTTAACAGAAATGAACACTAGAGTTGGGTGATGAAGATTGAATATTCATTGGGCAAACAGAGCACAGAAGAGCATTATAAGAAAAATGATAATGATAGCCACATGTGACTGAAAGATGAATTGTACTCGTCCTTGTTGGAAGCACATTGCATGTATTAACATATCCAGTCTTCATAGCAATTCTATGAAGCATTATCCCCATCTTAAGAATGAAGAAACTGAAGCAATGAAAGGTTAAGGAACTACCCCAACATTACACATAAGTAACAGAGCAAGAGTTCATTGCCAGAAGTAATTTATATAGATTTTGATCATTAAGAGTCATCTTGACCACACAAGATACATTAGAGTTAATGAGTCAGGAGCGACAGAAAAGAAGTTATAAGGGTAGAAGTTATTATGGCGGAAGTAGACAGATTGATTAGAAGCAATCCAGAACTAGAGTTTGAGAGATTAGTTCTATGGCTTTCACAGTAGCATAGGCACAGGACAATGGATAAAAGGCTCAATCATAGGAGCAACAGCTGAGAGGGAACAAAAGGACAGAGGACGTGTGGGGGAAATATTTCGAGGGTACATTTGGTGCAACTTGGTGCTAGATGAAAGGGGTGGGTGGGAAGTGGAACTGGTGAATCTTCTCTTCTGACTGCCTTTCTGATCTCCAGTCTCACCACATATCTTGAATTCGGAAGCAAGGCAAAAAGTTGATGAGGAGAAAGAGAAAGAAAGATTAGCAGAGAACAGGTTCAAGAAGGGAGAATTAAGAATCTGGTGTGTTTACAGTAGGGACTTGGTAAATTTGAGAGATGTCTATGAATTGTCCATGTATTCCATGGTTTCAACGTTGACATGCCATTAAAATTCGTAGACCCATATTGCAGACCAGGGAAGAAAACTGCAGTCCCCAAACATCAGGTCACGGACCAGTACCAGTCCAAAGCCTGTGAGGAACTAATCTGCACAGCAGGAGGCTGGTGGTGGGCAAGTGAGCAAAGCTTCATCTGTGTTTACAGCTGTTCCCCATCATGGGCAACACTGCCTGAGCTCCACAGGGGCAGTGTAAGATTCTCAAAGGAGCATGGACCCTACTGTAAACTGCACTTGCGTGGGATCTAGGTTGCATGCTTCTTATAAAGAATCTAATGCCTGGTGATCTGAAGTGGAGCTGAGGTGGTGATCCTAGCTCTGGGGAGTGGCTGGAAATACGATTTTCATTAGAAGAGAAGTTTGACTGCCCAGAGACCATAATCAATCAATTAATTATTTGCACACTCACATCAAAAACAGACCCCTGGTCTGCAGAAAAATTATCTTTCATGAAATTGGTCCCTGGTGTCCAAAATGGTTGTGGACCACTGAATTAATACTTTTTGAATAATCTAATTTCCTTGTTTTATAGATGAGAAAAGCAAGGCTTAGAGAGACTGGAGTGACCTGTCTCAGATCACTTAGCTAGCTTATTACCAAACCAAATCCATACTTCTCATTTCCATTTGCTTTGGACCATGACACCTCTAAGTGATAGCCAATTTCCTCCTTCCTGGAAATTGGAATTCTTAAACATCAAGTCCTGACCTAACATGCCTGACAGTCTTTGCAAGGGACATGATGGTGCACTGTCCAGTTTTCCCCACTCATCCCTCAGACACACATCCTCACTCCTCCAGCTGCTGATAGTGTTGGTGGCTGGTGAGTCACAACTGGGTCCTTTCCAGGAATTGCTCTCTGCTAAAGGAAGTTGTCTGTCTAAAATGAAAAATAAAAATAAAAGCTTTGTGCAGAGGACATTTTTTGCCATGGGGAGAATACCTATAGAATAAATTCATAGAGGTAAAATTATTGGTTCAATGGTTTTAATGAATTTCTTCATGTTTGATGCCTATTCCCAAATGGCTTTTCAAAAGTCTGCATCAGTATACACATAGAAATATGCAATAGGATTAATTTCACCACTTCTCTGACCATCTTTTTAGAAGCTAATTCATTTTGCATTCCCAAATTCCTACAAGTTTCAGGAGAGCAATCAAGGAATGATACCAACTTTTGAGATGTTATATCTTCTGCAGTCATTGGAAAATATTAAGAATAGAGAAGACGCTCAAAATGGACCAATAACAGTGAAAGACACACATTCAAATCTCTCGGCTTTCTGTGTGAAATACACTTAGTAAAAAGCAATGGTATTCCATTTCACTCACTGATGACTCTTTCCCTAATAAGAATACATAACCAAAATCAGTTGTGATTGAGGAATGGCTCAATCGGCTAAGGCGCCAGCCACATACACCTAAGGTGGCGGGTTCGAATCCCCAGCCCGGGCCCGCCAAACAACAATGATGGCTGCAACCAAAAAATGGCCAGGCGTTGTGGCGGAAGCCTGTGGTCCCAGCTACT
>CAUYQV010045984.1:0-16795 GCA_963574575.1 Galagoides demidoff
CACCTATGGTCCCAGCTACTTGGGAGGCTGAGGCAGGAGACTCGCTTGAGCCCAGGAGTTGGAGGTTGCTGTGAGCTGTGATGCCACAGCACTCTACCCAGGGGGACAGCTTGAGGCTCTGTCTCAAAAAAAAAAAAAAAAAAAGATAATGATGGGTTAGATAAGAGACAGGTTTGAAAGTTAAGAATATGGTATAGTGGTAGGGTCTAAAGATTTTTGTATGTTAAAAGATTAGATAGAGAATGAGGGGACAGGATCGTAGTAGGGGATTAAAAGTGAGTTTTTTGATTCTTGTGTTAGAGTAACCGTGGCTGTTAATGCCTTGAGACAAGGGGCCTAATTTTGAACAGTGTGATTTAATTATTTTGAGAGATAAGTAATTGGAGTAAAGGTGGGGTTTAGCTGATGTTTAAGTATGTTGAGAGTAAACTCACAGTTTTTTGTGATATATAGGAGGAAGTGGTGAGAAAGATTAGGAAGGTGGAGGGATGGAGGTTTTAATAAAGAATGCTGTAGAGATTTAAAAGGAGTGGAAATGGAGGTTAGGAGAGATTTATGAGGGTTATTTTGAGTAGTAGTATATAAAGGAGTAGTTAGGAGAGAAAAGTTGGGAATTTATATTTTTGAGGTATTTAGTTAATTTTAAAAAGGAGAGGGGTTCTTGTTTTGTAGTGGGTAAAGTTGTGAAGGTTTTTTTGTTTATGGCAATAGTTTTGAAGTCTGGGGGTCAGAAGGCTTGTATAAATGGTTGAAGTTTTAACTGAATAGATTGGGTAAGTGAATATTGACATTAAGAAAGAAAACATAGGCTCCGCGCCTGTGGCTCAATCGGCTAAGGCGCCAGCCACGTACACCTAAGGTGGCGGGTTCAAATCCCCAGCCCAGGCCCGCCAAACAACAATGATGGCTGCAACCAAAAAATGGCCGGAAATTGTGGTGGGCACCTGTGGTCCCAGCTACTTGGGAGGCGGAGGCAGGAGACTCACTTGAGCCCTGGAGTTGGAGGTTGCTATGAGCTGTGATGCCATGGCACTCTACCCAGGGGGATAGCTTGAGGCTCTGTCTCAAAAAAAAAAAAAAGGAAAAAATAGAAGGGTTTTTTAGTTTTATAAGAATTGGAGAGTAGGAGGTAATTGAGGGGGGTTTTTTATTAACTCTTAGGATTTATTCACTCTGGTGGAATAGGCTAGGTTGATGGGTTTTTTATGGTTTGGGAAAGGACAAGGCAGAGTGAGGCAGAAAGAGATGGGTCAGCATTTATCAATTTAAGATTAAAAGTGAGGATGGTATTTAGTTTGGAAAGTATGTCACGTCCCAGAAGGGGAACTGGACAGAAAGGTAAGACTAAAAGGAATATATAAATGAGAAATTGCCAATCATGTAGTGTAAAAAAGGAGTTTGATGTAGACGGTGGGAAAAATACTTTACCCCGACAAAAGAGTTAGGTAATAAGAGGTAGGACCACTGAACTTTTTAAAAACTAAATTAGCTCTTTTTTTTTTTTTTTTTTGGCCGGGGCTGGGTTTGAACCCACCACCTCCGGCATATGGGGCCGGTGCCCTACCCCTTTGAGCCACAGACACCGCCCCTAAATTAGCTCTTGTGTCTAATAGGAAGGCAATCATTTCACCTGCCATCATTAGGGTTATTCTTGGCTCTGTAGAGGTGCGTTGGGTGAGAGAAGACAGGGTTCCGGTCAGTCTTCAGAAGAGGCAAGCCCCAACAAGTTGCTGTATGTAGGTGCCGTAAGTTGGCTGGCCCCACAGCCTCTTTGGGCCAAGGGGCAGTCAGCCTTTTAATGGCCCTTTTTTGCACAGAGGGCATGGCCCCCGTGGGGGCCTGGGATTGAGGCAATGTCATACCCACTGTCTTCTTCACCATATTTGTAGTAAGGTCCAGGTGATTGAGTTATGAAGTAGCCTTTGGCCCCTGATGACTTAGGTAGGTTAGAATGATGGCCTGTTTGTGATGTTTTGAGCTAATATTTGATAATTTGGGGCTTCAGAATTTTTATTCCCCCTTCGGAAAATATCTCATCCTGTGTAAACTTTAAAGGCTGTGTTTAAAATTATGGCCTGAGGTGTCAAGGGTCCGTGCTCTGAGTGTTTAAATTTGATGTGGGGGTAATTTTTGTTAAAGAAATAAGTTATATTGGCTCGGCACCTGTGGCTCAATCAGCTAAGGCGCCAGCCACGTACACCTAAGGTGGCAGGTTCGAATCCCCAGCCCGGGCCCGACAAACAACAATGATGGCTGCAACCAAAAAATGGCCGGGCCTTGTGGCGGGCGCCTGTGGTCCCAGCTACTTGGGAGGCAGAGGCAGGAGACTCGCTTGAGCCCAGGAGTTGGAGATTGCTATGAGCTGTGATGCCATGGCACTCTACCCAGGGGGATAGCTTGAGGCTCCATCTCAAAAAAAGAAAGAAAAAAGAAAAGAAAAATTAAATGAACTATAGCTTGGTTAGATACTTTGGTTGTTTAGTTTGTAAAGTAGCCACACCTGGGTAAAAGAGTTTAATTGATTTTTTTTTTTGGCTTTAAGTTTAATTCTAATTTTACCAGGTGGTGTGATAAGTACCCCAAGGGGGAGTTAGGTGGTACAGAATGGCCTACACTCATGGTGATTCATTGCAAGAATAAAGCGTGAGCAGAATCACGGGAGGACCAGGACAAAGGGCAGACTTCTCCACTGCTTTGTGGCTGGCCGAGTGAACAAGGACAACTGTCCAGTATAGCCGTCACTATGCCTAGATCAGTGTCAGACCCATGGGGCCAAGGAGAACTTGAGACCTAATGTTAGGAATTTTCATGTGAGGCATGGAAGCCCTGAGCTAAGCCACACAAGGTTAATGGGAATAGGAAACTCAAGTCTCGAGAAATAGGTGAATTGCCAGAAATGTAAGCAACCTATCCCACAATTTGTTCCCAGGTGTACTCACCAAATTTGAATGAGGCCAGTGTTACATGCTGGTTAGAGCCTCTTGGCAGATGGATACAAGCCGATATGGTGGTGAGCCACTGGGAGTGTGTGAAGTAGATAGGGAGCTCCTGGGAGTTAAAACCTCGTGGAAGGGGTGGAAGCTACCATTGGGAGCATTCTCTCATTACATCCCACTTCTGACACCAGATGAAAGAAAGGCACTTCAACCGGCAGAGATCTCACAGACCATCAAGGCTTGTACGAAAGGTCTTTATTGGTGGGGGAAGGAGGCTGCAGAGGAGCACCAAGGAGGAGAGAAAAGAGGGGAGAGACATGAGGAGAGAGTAGAGAAGAGTGAGGGGGGAGAGACAATGAAAAAGAGAGGAGAAACATACCCTTATATAGGGAAGTCTCAGAATGGTGATGGGCTGGTGGAATAACCACTAAGGAGTTATTCCTCTGGTGGAAAGAGTAGTTAGGAGTGTGCAGCGGGTAATTGGAACAGGGTGATGAGGTAAGTGGGCCACTCCCTGTGCTTGGGGAGGAGTTGTAACTTTAAGAGTAGGAAAGGGCTTTTGGGGGAAGAAGCTTTCTGAGACAATTATCTAACAAGATATCCTTATATTCTTAAAATTGTCTTAATGTGACACAGTTTCATGACCCCTCCCCTCAAAATTAATCTCCCTTTCTGGATAATCTCTTATTTGTTACTAGATCAAAAACCAAATCACGCACTGAAGAAGCTCTCTTTCCGTGGGATGAACAATTCTCTATTCAAACCCTCTTCCCCAATTTCTAGCATTTTGTTCATGACCAGCTCACATGTCTCTGAAACTTTCTGCATCCAGAAGGTAGTTAAAATGATAGTGATAGGCCAGCACAATGGCTCACACCTGTAATCCTAGCACTCTGGGAAGCCAAGGCAGGCAAATCACCTGAGCTCAGGAATTTGAGACCAGCCTGAGCAAGAGTGAGACCCCATTTCTAATTTTAAAAAGCTGGGCATTGTGGTACACGCCTGTAGTCCAAGATACTAGGGAAGCTGAGACAAGAGGATTGCTCAAGCCCAAGAGTTTGAGGTTGCTGTGAACTATAACACCTAGGTACTCTACCAAGAGCAACAGAAACTTTGTTTCAGAAAAAAAAAAAAAAAAGCACCCATAGCACAGTGGTTATCCACCAGCCACATACACCCAAGCTGGTAGGTTCAAACCTGGCCTGGGCCAGCTAGGCAACAATGACAACTGCAACCAAAAAATAGCCAGGGATTGTGGTGAGCGCCTATAGCCCCAGCTATTTGGTAGGCTGAGGCAAGAGAATTCTTTAAGCCCAAGAGTTTGAGGTGCTGAGCTGTGACCCCATAGCACTCTGCTAAGGGCAACATAGTGAGACTGTCTCAAAAATAATAATAGGCTCAGCCCCTGTAGCTCAGCAGCTAGGGTGCCAGCCACATGCACCGCAGCTGGTAGGTTCGAGCCCAGCCCCGGCCTGCCAAACAACAATGATAACTACAACCAAAAAAAAAAAAAAAAATAGCATTATGGCAGGGACTTGTAGTCCCAGCTACTTGGGAGGCTGAGGCAAGAGAATCACTTAAGCCCAAGAGTTGGAAGTTGCTGTGAGCTGTGATGCCACAGCACTCTCCAAAGGGTGACATAGTGAGACTCTGTCTCAAAAAATAATAAAATAATAAAAGTAAATGAAAGAGTGACATAGGGCAGTGCCTGTGGCCCAAGGAGTAGGGTGCTGGCCCCATATACCGGAGGTGGCGGGTTCAAACCCAGCCCCACCCAAAAACTGCAAAAAAAAAAAAAAAAAGAAAGAAAGAATGACATAGTGAAACTCTGTCTCAAAAGAATAATAAAATAATACGAGTAAATGAAAATAATAAGAGTAATAAGTGCAATAATAATATGCACCTCAGTTATTACTATTATTACCATGCCTGGTATATGCAAGAAATTTTCTTTTCTTTTTTTTTTTTGAAACAGAGTCTAACTTTGTCTCCCTCCAAGCATCATTCCTCACAGCAACTTCAAACTCTTGGGCTCAAGTGATTCTCTTGCCTCAGCCTCCAAATAGCTGGGACTACACATGCCCACCACAATGCCTGGCTACTTTTTTTAGAGACGAGGTCTTGCTCTGGCTCAGGATTGTCTTGAACCTGTGAGCTCAGGCAATCCACCAGCCTCGGCCTCCCAGAGTGCTTAGATTACAAGTGTGAGCCATTGTGCCTGGCCCCTTTGTTTATTTATTTATTTATTTAGGACAGTCTCACTTTGTCACCCTCAGTAGAGTGCAGTGGCATCATCAGATCTTGCTCTGGCTCAGGCTGGTCTCTAACCTGTGAGCTCAGGAAGTCCATCTGCCTTGGCCTCCCAGAGTGCTGGGATTACAGGGGTGAACTACCGCACCCAGCCTTTATGCAAGAAATTTTAGACTAAGCATGTGAATAATTTGATGTTCAGGTGGTGAAGTGATGTTCAGCATTCTGGGAAGCTGAGGCAGGAGGATCACCTGAGCTCAAGTTTGAGACCAGCCTGAGCAAGAGTGAGACCTCATCTCTACTAAAAAATAGACAAACTAGCCCACCTTGTGGTGGTGGCCTGCAGTCCCAACTACTCTGGAAACTAAGGCAAGACAATTTCTTGAGACTAGGTATTTGAGGTTGCTGTTAGATATGACACCATGGCATTCTAGCCAGGACAACAAAATGAGACTCTGCCCTGCCCTCACAAAAAAAAAAATCAATGTTCATTGGGTTCCTTTGTCCATAAAGTTGCTAAAAGGTTTAGTGGTTTAATGACCGCGGACTTCTCTAATGAAACTTTTCAAGCCAGAAGACAATGGTCATCTATCTTTAATCTACTTAAACAGAACAATTTCTAGCCCAGAATTCTATATCCCGCTAAGCTAAGCTTTAAAATTGATGGAGAAATCAAATCTTTTATTGATATGCAAACATTGAGGAAATTTGCCACAAGAACAGCTTTATAGGAAATATTTCAACCTGTTCTACACACTGAACATCACAATGGACCTTCAGCAAATTAAAACACCCAGAAATTAAAGGACAGAACCTAGTTTCCGCAATGATGCAAAAGACAAAACTAAGCAACAGACTTTCACAAACTAAGATGAGTAGAATGCTAACACATCTCAATTGATAATGCCATCAATTATCTCAATAAATGTCAATGGCTTGAATTTCCCCACTGAAGAGGCATAGATTGGCTGATTGGATTAAAAAACACAAGCCATCTATTTGGTGTCTGCAGGAAACACACCTCACGTCAAAAGACAAATTAAAACTCAGAGTTAAGGGTTGGAGGTCAATTTTTCAGGCAAACGAAATTCAGAAGAAAAGAGGGGTTTCAATCTTATTTTCAGATACATGCGGATTTAAAGCAACTAAATTCAAAAAAGACAATGATGGTCACTTCGTATTGGTCAAGGGAAAAATACAACAAGAAGACATTTCAATTCTAAATATTTATGCACCCAATTTAAATGCTCCCAGATTCTTGAAACAGACCTTGCTTAGTCTGAGCAATATGATATCCTATAACACCATAATCACAGGGAACTTCAATACTCCCTCTCAGAGCCAGACAGATCCTCTAAACAGAAATTAAACAAAGATATTAGAAATTTAAATGAGACCTTAGAACAACTGTGCTTGATAGACATATACAGAACACTCCATCCCAAAGATAAAGAATATACATTTTTCTCATCATCCCATGGAACATTCTCCAAAATTGATCATATCCTAGGACGCAAAACAAATCTCAACAGAATCAAAAGAATTGAAATTCTACCTTGCATCTTCTCAGACCACAAGGCACTAATAATGAATTTTATTTTTAAATTTCATCTTCATTGATATTTGTTTTCTGTAGTCTTTTTTAAAAAAAAAACAGATTTTATAAACTATAGGCTCTTGAGTTTGTCTTCAAAGTAGAAAATTCCGGAAGGGATTATTCAACACCCCTTTAAAAATATAAAGACTGTAGACAGACAGTTCAGTAGAGATTTTGCTGAGAAGGGCAGCTGGAGGGGATGTTGGATAAAGGCAGAGTAGGTATTCTGTTTAGATGGAATTGTATGCTTGCTATTAGGAATGACCCAGCAAAGAGGAAGTAATTAGCCCTTTCACCTCCTCCACTACCTCCTTCGCCCTCTTTTTCACACTTTTCTCTATTTCTTTTCTTTCCCTGTCCTTAAAAAAAGAAAAGAAAGACGCAATGAATGACATATGAAAAAGGAAAGGATAGTTGCAATACCAAGTCCTAGAGGAGAGAAGAGATGGGATCCTGAGCCCAAGTTGAGGGTTAATAGAGAGCAGAGACAACTATCCACTACCACAAGAAGATAGCATGCAGCACAGTTGGTAGATTTGTTGGTGGAAGATGATGGCAAATTTGGTCAGATTTCCTTTGAGAAGTATGAGGTAAAGTCATCAGCTGAGAAGAAAAAAGAAGTTTACACTCAAACCAACGGGGGTGGTCAGGGACATGGAAAACAAACTGTCCCTGTCACTCCCCCCCCCCCCCCACCAAGTGGTATGAGATTTGAAGAATAGGGAGAAGTGGAGACTAAAGAAGAACACACCAGGAAGTGAATTAGGGCTAGGGAACAGTGTTAAATGCCTACTAAGTATTCTGGACATAAATGTAAAGAGAGAGCAATCACACTGGTGTAAACTTTAGCCCAGCTGTTTGATCCCATTAGGAGAGGGAGAGAGCAAGTGATGGAGAAAGCAGCAAAGATTATAGAGGTCTACAAGGGGCCAGGCACAGTGGCTCACACCTATAATCTTAGCGCCCTGGGAGGCCAAGGCAGGTGGATTGCTTGATCTTGAGTTTGAAACCAGCCTGAGCAAAAGCAAGACCCTGTCTACTAAAAATAGAAAAACTGAGGCAAGAGGATTGCTTAAGCCCAAGAGTTGGAGGTTGCTGCGAGCTATGATGCCACAGCACTCTACCCAGGGCGACAGCTTGAGACTTTATCTCAAAAAAAAAAAAAAAAAGACAGAGCTCCTAGCTCAGTGGGTAGGCCGACAGCCACATACACCAAGGCTAGTGGGTTTGAACCCAGCCCAGGCCAGCTAAAACAATGACAACTGCAACAAAAAGAAAATAGCTGGGGCATTTTGTCAGGTACCTATAGTCCCAGCTACTTGGGAGGCTGAGGCAAGAATCACTTAAGCCCAAGAGCTTGAGGTTGCTGTGAGGTGACTCTATGGCACTCTACCCAGGGCCACAGCTTGAGACTCTGTCTCCAAAAACAAAAAAAAAAGGTCTACAAGGGAGTGACTTTTAATTGTGCATCCTTCCAGAGCTGCTTTCTTGATAATATAATCAATATGCATCCATGGTATCCCACCTTTTTTTACACAAAATGTGGAATACTGTATTTTTTTTACCCAACAATGTGTCTTAGAGATCTTTTATGAATACTCTAAGAGCTTCCTCATTTTTTCTTGTAGCCAGATAATATTCCATTGTATGCTTATAATGTTTATTTAGCCAGTTTTAACTTATGGACACTTGAATTACTTCCAGTCTTTTGCTAATATGAAAGATGTAATGAATAAACACAAACCTATATCATTTCACATGAACGCAAGTTTACTTGTGGTATAAATCCCCCAGAAATATGCATATTGGGTCAAAATGTATATTTATTCAGTCATAGGTGTTGTACCAATTCACAGTTACATAATCTATTATGTAATCTGTTTTCTCATAGTCCTGTCAAAAGACTGTTTTATCAAACATTTGAAATTTTGCTAATCTGATAAATGTAAATTAATAAGTCAGTTTTAATTTGCATATGTCTTATGATGAGTGAACTGAAGATCTCCATGGGTTTAAGAACCATTTATATTTTGTGAATTGTCTCTTCATATGCTTTGTTCATGTTTTTATTGGGATAATTGTCTTTTTAGTATCCGTTCTTTAGGTGCCTGTGTTGGGGTTTTTTTTTTTTTTTTGAGACGGAGCCTCAAGCTATCCCCCGTGGTAGAGTGCCATGGCATCACAGCTCACAGCAACCTCCAACTCCTGGGCTCAAGTGAGTCTCCTGCCTCAGTCTCCCAAGTAGCTGGGACCACAGGCGCCCGCCACAACGCCGGCCATTTTTTTTTTTTTTTGGTTGCAGCCATCATTGTTGTTTTGGCGGGCCCGGGCTGGGGATTCAAACCCGCCACCTTAGGTGTATGTGGCTGGCGCCTTAGCAGCTTGAGCCACAGGCGCCGAGCCTCATTGGTCATTTTTACTCCATTCTGTAGAATCATTACTGGGAACTAAAACAAAATAAATACATTTTTAAATCAAAAATAGCATGGGACTTTGGTTTGCAAAGTAAGATACATTCATTCATTCAATAAATATTTAATGTCTACTATGTGGGAAGCAGAACGCAAACTACTGGGAATAAAATGATAAGCAAGGTAAGTATAACATCTGTCTTACAGGAAATGCTTAAAGTTTAAAAATATTAAATAAAATTTTTACATTTTCACAGTTTATCTCTACAAAAACACATTTGGAAAGTTCCACAAGATGAACATTACCAGTTCCTTTCCTTGGCATCCCTTGAAAAACTCAGTATCAGAAATTGGATCAGTGAGATATGATTGAAGGAGATTTAGCCGAAGACCCGTGGGAGGTTCATTGGTCATTTTTACTCCATTCTGTAGAATCGTTACTGGGAACTAAAACAAAATAAATACAGAGCATTACACAAGGTAACAAGCTTAGACTCTAAATCTCATTCACTAGTAGATTGAAAATATAGGTATACTAGAGAAATATAGAATTATTTATTTCTTTATTTATTGAGACAGTTCTCACTTTGTCACCCTTAGTAGAGTGCCGTTGCATCACAGCTCACAGCAACCTCCAACTCTTGGGCTCAAGCAATTCTCTTGCCTCAGTCTCCCAAGTAGCTGGGACTATAGGCGCCCACCACAATGCCTAGCTATTTTTAGAGATGGGGGTCTCACTCTTGCTCAGGCTGGTCTCGAACCCCTGAGTTCAGGCAGTCCACCCACCCCAGCCTCTCAGAGTGCTAGGATTACAGGCGTGAGCCACCACACCCAGCCTGGAAATACTTAAAAACCTCTTCCGGTTAAGCATCTAAAGCTTGATTAAGTGATACAATGCAGGGAGGAAGAGAAGAGGAAGGGGCCAAGGGGAAGAGAGAGGGGAATTGGTGTGCTCTCACCTAACAGGCACAATGTAGTGGTACATTGCACATCTCCTGGGTGACGAGGGACAACTACGACAGGGACCAGGGACGTTACCTAGCAAACAGTGTAACCTAATCATTTCCAACCTCATGTTAATCTAAAGTTTACAAAAAGCATGACTTGAAAAGATTTTAATAAATGAGTTGTTTGCCCCTCAAAAAAGATATGCAATGTAACAGATAACTAAAAAAATGCACTGAACTCTATAGAAAACAAACATACTTTTGGAGATGGATAGCTTGTGAGCCAAAGCCTAAAGGAAGGGTCACAGGTTTCAGAATTAAAATCTTCACATATTTTTTCTAACATGGGCATCCAGGAGACTGCAAGGTGACAATTCTGTAGACAAACCCAAGTTCCTTCTTCTGCTGCTGCTTTAATCATTTTTGTTGCAACTGGTCCTTGTCCCTGCCCCAGTGAAATAGCTTGAAACTTATTTCCAGACATAGATTTATCATTTGCAAATTTCAGCAGACCTATGAAGGGAACAAAAATATGGTCATACCTACTAACTCTAAAATTATAAAATATGCCTTATGTATAGGTGTTTTATAAAGGACATTTCTAGCTACCTTTCCTTATAAATACTTTATTTACTACCTGATTTATAATCATGTAAGAAATGAGTATTGAGCAAGATGTTTTATTTATAATTTCTTAAAAGTTTACAGTGTATTCACTTACTGGCCATAGGATCTGCTCCGGGAGATAGCACGAAAATTAAGGGAATGGTGCAATTTGAATCCAGGTAACTCTTTGCCAAATCAAATGGTGGAGGCTCTACAAACTTTTTCCCTAATTTGTCAGTTACATAATTTGTTATGGCTGGTGTAATCTGTTGAAGGGAGAAGATATGATCTTTAGAATAATTTTTATCTCATTTAACAGCTTTCATTATTATTTTAAAAATAACAAAGAATACAATTTGAATCTAATCGTCAAGAAAAGCATGCAGCATATCATAGACAAAGCACTAATTTTTCTTTTATTACCATAATAAAAATATTTATTTTATAAAAAATCATATTCCCTTAAAAAGTATCTACAAATTGATAGGACTAGACTAACAACAGTAAAATGGGCAATGGAAAGGAACATGAAATAAAAACGGATCTTAACACATTAAAATATGCTCTCCCCATTCAGTATAGCAGAAATAGTGAATTATCTCATTTCTTTGTCTCTTTTTGTTGGTAATAGAATGGCAAGTGTTCCTAACATTTCTTGTAGCTGATGTGGCCATGTGACTAAGTTTTGATCAAAGACACAAGTAGAAATTACATATGGAACTTCCAGATCGTATTTTTATAATAAAGCTGTTTGCCTTCTCTACTTTCTCTCCCTCTTCAACAGTGTTTACAAACCAGCTTCAAATTCACTGGATGGGCGGCACCTGTGGCTCAGTGAGTAGCACGCTGGCCCCATATACCAAGGGTGGCAGGTTTGAACCCAGCCCTGGCCAAACTGCAACAAATAAAAATAGCCGGGCATTATGGTGGGTGCCTGTAGCCCTAGCTACCTAGGAGGCTGAGGCATGGGAATCACCTAAGCCCAATAGCTGGAGGTTGCTGTGAACTGTGATGTCACAGCACTCTACTAGGGGCAACAGAGTGAGACTCTGTCTCTAAAAAACAAAAGAAAAAAGAAAAGAAAACCACACTGTAAGCATGAGAGAAAGAACCTGAGTTTCTGAGCTGTCTTGTTACCTCTTAATCATTTGCCCCTAGGATGTTAGGAGAGAGAGACATTAACTTTTATTTAAGTCACTATATTTTAGCTGTAACAGCAGCTTAGTCTATACCCTAATACTCATAAAAATACAAATTGTAACTATACTTAGGTATTGTTTTTCATCTGTCACAGTGTTATACAGATGAGCCAAAGATGGCCTGTGAGGCCATAATACCAGATATTTGGTTAAATAATAGTCTACATGTTGTTGTAATGGTATTTTAAAAATAAGATTAATATTTAAATCAGTAGACTTTGAGTAAAGCAGATTATCCTCCTCCATAAAATGAGTGGGGCTTATCTATCAGTTGAAAGGCTTAAGGGGAAAAAAAAAAAAGCCTGATTTCATCTGAGAAATGGAACTTTTGTTAGCAAACTGCTTTTGGACTTGACCTGCAACATGAATTCTTTCCTGGGACTTTAGCCTGCCAGCCTAGCATGATCACATAAGTTAATTCCTTTCAATCAATCAACACCTCTCCCTTTTTGCTTTATTTCTCTGGGGAACCTTGAATAATATAGGCCAGGCATCCTCAAACTATGGTCTGTGGGCCACATGCAGCCCGCCTAGGACATGTATCCGGCCCACTGTTTTTTTGCTGCCGCTGCCTGTCCTGCTTAGCAGCCAACTTGCCCTGGGGCTTGCAGTCGGCCCTCCAACGGTCTGAGGGACAGTAAACCGGCCCCCTGTTTAAAAAGTTTGAGGACCCCTGATATAGGCTTTCATTCAATTTAGTTTAATTCAATTCAATTCAACTTAACTCGCAGACATTTACTGAGGGTCTACCATCTGCCAGGCTCTGAGTCCTGGAGATACAGAACAAAATAGGACATTTTTTTGACCTCAAGAAATTCAGTCTAGTGGGGCACTCTAACATATAAGCAGACAATTATATGTATTCAGTGGGGTAAGTGGTATGTAAGCATAGGCTTCCAAGCATGGCAGATAAAACAGTAACCCCACATATGGTAAATATTTCTATTGCTCATCAGGAAGCCAGTCTGTAGAGTACAAAAAGGCAGGTGTTTCCAGATGCAAAGCTGTTTATTCCTCAGTTTACCTTGAAAAGGGAGGCTACCTCTGATAAGATAATGAATAAGGCATTATTTTGGAACTTATCAAGGAACTTATGTCTCGTGACAAGAGAAGATAAACACACAACTGTCTTGTAGGGAACAATGAGGTTTTAACAATATATAAAGGTCTCTGGAAGTTAGAGTTAGGAAAAATATACAAATGTCTGTGTGTCTGCATGTTTGAACTAATAAAATTATGACACGTACAAGAATTTCCACTATCTTCTGCTTTTAACCAGGATGCAGTTAGTTAGTTATAAAGGCCAAATTTACCCTCCCACCACAATCAATTAAAATGGGTAAAATTCATGAAAACCCATTTTCAGACAATAGATGGTTCGGGAGTGTGATCTCTGAGAGAAAGGAAACAAAGTGAACTCTTTTATTCTCTCAGATTTCTTTCTTCTTCCTCTTCCTCTTCTTTTTCCTTTTCTTCCTCTTCTGATGCCTCTTCTTCCTCTTCTTCTTCTCTTTGTCACAGAGTCTTACTCAGTCATCCTGGGATAGAGTGCCGTGGCATCAGGGGTCACAGTAACCTCTAACTCTTGGGCTCAAGTGATCCTCTTGCTTCAGCCTCCTGAGTAGCTAGGACTGCAGGCACCTGCCACCACACCCTGCTAGTTTTTCTATTTTTACTATAGAGGAGGTCTTGCTCTTGCTCAGGCTAATCTCGAACTCCTGAGCTCAAGCAATCCACTTGCCTCTCAGGGTGCTAGGATTACAGGTGTGAGCCACCATGCCCAGTCTCTTGGCTTTTCTTCTTGGAGAGATGTTCTACACTGTGGAACAGGGAAGTGACTGAAAGCAGAACAACACAGTGATGCTGAGTTGCCAAGACAGGAAAAAGAGTTCAAAGAAAAGGCTGCTGGAAGTAGCGGAGTTCCAATAAGGAGAGAACTATTCAGGGAAGGAGTCTGGAAATCTGCCTAACCAGACCTTTGAGTTTTTGCTGAATACTGTGGTGTGCATGCATGAGGCCAAGGAAAGAACAATTGAAGAACTGTAGGTCAGACAGCTACTAGAGTTCACGCAAGGTTGGGATTTGTTCAAATTCCCAACAGCTACAGTAGAAAGTCCTTGGTGATCACTTGGGGCCTTCAGTAAAGGCTCCAGAAGGGTGGCTTCCATTGGGGTTAGACTATGCATTGAGGATAATTCTAGATCAGCCCTAAAAATCTAACAAACCTTTTTTTCTGTTTTTAGAGACAAAATCTTACTCTGTCATCCAGGGTAGGATGCAGTGGTACCTGACTGTACCTCATACCTCACCGTAAACTCAAATTCCTGGGTTCAAGCAATCCTCTCACCTCAGCTTCATCTTTCCAATTAGCTAAGACTAAAGGTGTATACCACTATACTGGCTAACAGACCTTTTTTTTTTTTTTTTTAGACAGAATCTTACTCTGTTACCTTAGGTAGAGTACAGTAGCAACATCATTACTCACTACAGACTCAAACTCCTGGGTTCAAGTGATCATCTTGCCTCAGCCTCCTGAGTTGCTGGGACTACAAACATGTGTCACCACGATTAACTAATTTTTCTGTTTTTTAGTAGAGACAGGGTCTTGCTCTTGCTCAGGCTAGTTTTGAACTCCTAAGTTCAAGCAATCCTCCTGCCTTGACATCCAAAAGTGCAAGGATTAGACATTAGCTATCCTGTCCAGTTAGCTTACAGGTCTTAAAAATGATTTTTGAAAGGAGCAATTCAAATTTAAGTACTTTAACTACACAGGCAGAGGGATTAGCACACTTTCTATAGAATGACCAGGTAGTAAATATTTTAGACTTTGTGTGACATACAGTTTCTGCTACATATTCTTCTTTTTTAAAACAATGCTTTAAAAATTAAAAACAACAACAACAACAACAAAAAACTCCATTCATGGGCTGAAAAAAAAAAAAGAGGTGATGGGCTGAATTTGGCCAACAGTAAGTACTATCTGTTGACCCTTGAACTAGCAGGACAAAATTCAATAATCTTTATAGAAATATAATAAAATCTAGTCCATCAATATAATATTCACAATGTCAAACATCCAGTTAAACATTACTGGACATGCCAAGAACCAGGAAAATATAATTTATAACCAAGAATAAAATCAGTTAATGGAAACAGATCCTGAAATGATAGAATTGGCAAAAATTGTTGTTATAATTGTGTTCAAGTATTTAAAGGAAAATATGAGCAGTATGGAAAAAGAAATAGAATATATAGAAAGAACCAAACAAAAAAAAAATTTTTTTTTTTTGCAGTTTTTGGTTGGGGTTGGGTTTGAACTCACCACCTCTGGTATATGGGGCCAGCACCCTACTCCTTTGAGCCACAGGCACTGCCCCCAAACAAAATTTTTAGAGATTAAATATGCTGCATAATTATTAAAATAAAAATTGGATGGGAGTAATAGCAGATTAGATACTATAAAAGAAAAAAATCAGCAAATATAAAGATATCAACAGAAACTTTCCAAATTGATGCACAGAAATTCAAAAGATTAAAAAATAATTAACAGAGTATAAGTCACCTGTGGCATAACATTATACAATCTAGTATATATGTAATTGGAATTCTACTTGGGGTGGCAGAAAATATTTAAAGAAATAATGACCAAATAAAACTCTTTGAGTAACTGAAATCATAGTTAAAGAATGGAGTAACAATTACTTTATACCTGAGGCTCCATAAATGGCAAATTATTTTCCTTCCAAATAGAAAACTTTTGTCTTTTACCTTATCAGGTCTTAAGCACCGAAGAATTATTATTTTCTGTAGCTCATTTAGATTTGTATCCATTGGTGCTGGAAATTTAGCATTGTGTGGCTCTTTACTGTTATAGATTTCCTGCCATTCAGATATGTATTCACAAAAGTGTGTCCTGATGGAAAAAAAGTTTAATAGTTATTCTTTTCATTGGGGAAAATTTATAAAGGGATTACTGAACAAAGGGAAGAAATAAGACAATTATAGGACCATTTAAAAATCACTAGATTACAGAACAAATTTAGCTATCACTATTCAAATGCTAAATCATCAAATTTGAACAATTACCTGAACCCCTTGAAGGCAGGAAATTCACTTGCACGACAAATTTCCTCCCAGCTTTTATCCTGCAGCCAAGTTGGATCAGGGTTTTTCTCAGCACTCTTAAGACTTACTCCTCCAGTTAAAAGAAACATCAGTTCCTGATATTCAATCTCTTTCTTTGCTCTGCATGCCCAAAATAGATTGCTGTAAAATTGTTGATTTTAAAACTAAATGACATCAGCTTCTGCTTTCATAGCTTCAATGGAATAACCAGGACTATACTTACCCTTCTGCTATAAACAACTAGAAAACTAGACAAACTTAATGAAATAACTATTTCTCAAAAATGTACAATAGCCAGGGCAGGACTGTGACTCCTGAGAGAAGAGAGATGAATAGGTGACTCGTATGATTGCCTCAGTTGTCGGCCTAGAGGCACTTACCATACTACAAAGCAGATAGGTGATCAAAGTCAGAGCATTGCTAAATTTAAGAGACAAAGATTAGTGTTAAGAAAGGCTGGGCTCGGCGCCTGTGGCTCAATGGGCTAAGGCGCCAGCCACGTACACCTAAGGTGGCGGGTTCAAATCCCCAGCCCGGGCCCGCCAAACAACAATGATGGCTGCAACCAAAAAATGGCTGGGTATTGTGGCAGGCGCCTGTGGTCCCAGCTACTTGGGAGGCGGAGGCAGGAGACTCGCTTGAGCCCAGGAGTTGGAGGTTCCTATGAGCTGTGATGCCATGGCACTCTGCCCAGGGGGATAGCTTGAGGCTCCGTCTCAAAAAA
>CAUYQV010045986.1:0-17627 GCA_963574575.1 Galagoides demidoff
GCCAGGCGTTGTGGCGGGCGCCTGTGGTCCCAGCTACTTGGGAGGCAGAGGCAGGAGACTCGCTTGAGCCCAGGAGTTGGAGGTTGCTATGAGCTGTGATGCCATGGCACTCTACCCAGGGGGATAGCTTGAGGCTCTATCTCAAAAGAAAAAAAAAAAAAGAAAGTACAGATTTTATTTATTTTTTCAAAAAACCAAATTTTTTTTTTGTTAATTTTCTGAATGATTCTTTTGTTTTCAGTTTCATTAATCTTTGATTTAATTTTGGTTATTTCTTTTCTTCTGTTGGGTTTGTGGAATTTTAACTTACTTAGTTTCAACTAGTTTAAATTTAAATGGGCATCCTGACTGATACTTCTAAAAAATATCTTTACTACTTAGAGAAAACCTGCTAAATCCCTTTTCTAAATGGATAGAAAATGCTGGAGATGAGGAAACTTTCAATTATAGTAAATTAGTAGAAGACCTTTAGTTATTAAAATGTAATGGTCTGTTTTTTATGTAAATTCAGAAAAATACTCCATTAAAAAAGAAGTCCAGTTTTAAAGTCAGGTAAAAATTATATTAAAGAAAAACCTACTTAAATTAAAAAAAAAAAAACACAGCATAATCTTACGTGTGAGGGTTTCACTGATTCACATATTTTCTTGCCAAATTTTTATTGATTGCCTACTGTGTCCCAACCATATAATAGTCCCAAGGCTCTGGAGATACTTCATTGTAGAAAACAAACAAATCTCCTGCCACTATAAAGCTTACATTCTCAGTAGGCTGAGAGATCATAAACAAATATATAAAACTAATGTCACAGTATAATAAATGTCATGAATATTAACAGTTGGCACTTATCGATCACTTCCACTACTGGGCACAGGTCTAACAATTTTGCCTATATTATTCACTTAATCCTTTAACAACCCTATGGGATAGGAATCATTATCACTATTTTATCATAAGGAAACCAAGACAAGGGTAGGTGAAATGCAAATGCAAATTATATGAAGTTTTTGTCCCTTGGAAATTCCCAGTGTGTTGTGGGGAGACAAACAACCAATGACCCTCAGTGTGATAAATACCATTCTATGTTCTATATAGGCAAAAGAGTCCTAGGTACCCTGGGGACAAAAGAGTGCAGAGCCAGCTCTACCTGGGGGCCGTTGTGCCCGAAGGGCATCACAGAGGAGGTGGCTGGAGCTGAGTCCTGGAGGAACAGTGGGTGTGGTCAGGTAGACAAACAAGGGATGGCCGTAAATATTGCAATCAGAGGGCATGCCCATGTGACCCGTGCAAACACACAGCTCTGTGTGGGAAGAGCCTAGAGACCCAGGCAGGAGTGGATGGTGGAGTCCCCTGCATGTGGTTGTGAGCTTTGTCAAAAAAGCTCAGACTGCACTGAAGAAAGTGAGGAGAAGCAGGGGCAGCCATTTTCTTGCCAGATCAGAAGTGGACAGTTCTTACAGAAAGGTGGACGTTTGCTTCTAAGAAACAGCTTATTAGGAAAACTTCTGAAAAAGCCTTTTTAGCAAGGCTAGTAGAGAGAGAAGGCAGACACAAGTAAGTTACTGGAGGCAGAGGACTCAGAAGGGTCACGCAGGCAGAAGCCAAGGCTATTAGGGAAGAGCTTGTACCTCTGTACCCCTGAGAACGTCAGATGTTGTCAGTGGGGA
The DNA here is from genome assembly GCA_963574575.1 of Galagoides demidoff. NCBI lineage: Eukaryota > Metazoa > Chordata > Mammalia > Primates > Galagidae > Galagoides > Galagoides demidoff. The sequence continues at coordinate 1,668 of CAUYQV010045986.1, forward strand.
AACTTTGTTAGATGGAGACTCAGCATGTGTGAATATTTAAAATGTTAAGTTGGATGATTATATTACAAAAACCTTTAAGTGTGTTTGGTTGACAAAGGTTGAACAGAAGGGAGTACTTTGGAAAGATGCCCAGAAAGAAATCAAAGGGTGGTGGTTCTGGGAGTCCAGGGGCAGAAGTTGGCCTGGACCATCATGCTCGCAGAGGAGCGCTGTGGCTTTGGGAGGGTCCTCTCTGTGGTTAAAGGCATAGATAATAATGATACCAGACTCACTGAGTTATCCTGATATTTAAAAATGAAAGTACTTTTTAAATGATTCAGTACCTTATTATACTATCCCACCTAGTGAAAAAACATTATAATAGCACCAGTGAAGGCTACTGCCTTAAACTTGCTGTGGTAGGCTAAATAAGGGTCCCCAAAGACATCCACGTCCTAAGCAAAGGGTAAATATCACCTTACAAGGCAAAAGATGTGATTAAATCAATAATTTTGGGATATGGAGATTATCCTGGTCAGGTAAAAATTATATTAAAGAAAAACCTACTTATGGTTTTTCTACTGGCCCTACCTATGACTGGTCCTATACTACTGGCCCTACCTATGACCACATGTTATTCTAAGAGGGAGGCAGGGGGAGATTTGAAACAGAGCTGGTGAAAATGGCGGGAGCAGTGCCTTGGAGGTGGTACTTGCTACAGTGAAGATGGAGAAGAACCATGAGCCAAAGAATGGGAGGCCTGCAGTTCTAGACTTGGAAAGAGGCAAGGAAATGCATTCTCTCCTAGAGAGAACAGGGAGGACAGCCTTGACTTTGGTGTATCAAAACTGATTTTAAACTTTTGGCCTCCTGGACTGTAAGAGAATAATACATTTGTGTTGTTTTAAACCACGGTGTTTGCAGTAATTTGTAATACAGCTGCCCTAGGAAGCTAATACAATCCCAAAATGCTTACTGAGGACCTACTATGTTCAAGCCCCTGGCTGGGGCTGTAACAATGAATGAAAATAATCAGTCTGTTCTCTTTCGATATTCATCCTTGTGCAGGAGGACAGTAAAGTGAGAAACACCATCAAAGGCAAAATGTCAGAGGTATGAGAAAAACAATTTTGCTTTATGTTCGCTCAGTGTAGGGGGAGATTTTTGAGTCAGTTGGTAGGATCAAGAAAGCTCCTGTGGGGCGGGGCCTGTGGCTCAAAGGAGTAGGGCACTGGCCCCCTATGCCAGAGGTGGGGGGTTCAAACCCAGCCGGGGCCAAAAACCAGAAAAAAAAAAAAAAGAAAGCTCATGTGAAAGAGGTGATAATTAAAATAGAGCTAAAGGGAAGTGAAAATAATGGCAAGTAGAAATGGAACAGAAGGGTTGCACCTGGAGAAGAATGGACCCAGTCACAAGGGCAGCAAAGTGAGATGTATGTTTGAAGAATAAGGAATAGTTCAGTTTTGCTGTAACATACGGTACTTGAATTTGGCCAGAATGGAAGAGCAGGGCCATATGATGACAAGTTTTAGATGCCAACCTAAGGGATTTATATTTTTCACTAGACAATGGAACATCGTTAAAGGTATTTGCATTAAGGCTTCCTTATTTTATATTTAAAATATCTGGTTAATTGCAGACTTTAGGGAGAAATTGTGAATGTTGCATATTAAAATAACTGGCAACTAGAGAATCTGTGGTCAACATTTTTGGCAGTGAAAAGTTTTATGTATTATGACAACTTAGTCATGTTTAGATTCTTAAAATGTGCTTCTGCAATCAGAAAATGAGAATAAAAAGTCTGTCTAAAGAACCACAGATTTTACTGGAACTAAAAAATAAGCTAAGTTACTATACTATATACTATACTATAAAAGTCTGCCATACTTTGAAGAGAGAGTCTGACTGAAAAGGTGAAAAGTGATGAAGAATGTGTTAACTCACGGATTGGGCAGCTATTCTCAGTGTGGCAACCATAAGCATGTCTGATGTCATAAAGATGTTAAAAGTGATATACTAGAAGAAAGGAAAGACTGCCAGGTATATAGGTAACATAGCAGAACTGAATGGAAGAAATAGAATTAAGTTAAAGTAGAATTGCTTAAAACTAACCATGGGGAAGACCTAACTACTGAAATGATGAAATGTTGGGTGCACTGTTTAAGAAGATTTTTTTTTGGAGACAGAGTCTCCCTATGTCACCCTTGGCAGAGTGCTATGACATCACCGCTCACAGCAACCTCAAACTCTTGGGCTTAAGCAATTCTCTTGACTCAGTCTCCCAAGTAACTGGGACTACAGGCACCCCCCACAATGCCCAGCTATTTTTTGTGGCAGTTGTCATTGTTGCTTAGCTGGCTCGGGCCAAATTCCAACCTGCCAGCCTTGGTGTATGTGACTGGTGCTGTAACCACTGTGCTGTGGGTGCCAAGCCTGTTTAAAAAGATTTTACTTCTGATGTTTCTTTAAGAAAAACAACAACAACAACAAACAAACAAAAAACCCCAAACCCCATAGTCTTCTTATGAGATTTGTTAACAGCAGGCAAGATTTAGAAACTATTTTGTAAACATTTACTCAGTGCCAGGCACTAGGCTTGGTACAGATGTCTCTATAGTAAAGAAAAGAGACACTTTCTTATATCTGATGGAGAGTGATCCTTTAAGCAGAAAATAGTGCTCTTTATGGCAAAATTCTATGTTATCTAAATTATAGGAACATATTTTTAAGGGAGCATTACATTTACTGGCTCATTGACTAAATGCTGAAGTTCCTCTAGTGACTCTTTCTGCCGAATATGGGGAAGAGCAGCCAAGATGTGCTGATCTATTGCGCGTTAGGCCAGCAGGTGAACCTTTGCAATGCTCAGTTTTTTACTTCCATTTTATAAAACTGGATGTTTTGCAAGCCTGACTGTATAAAGAAACAGCTCAGAATGGAAAAACGTAAACAATTCGCAATGAAATTATATCTGCTAGACAAATAATGGAGTATTGTTCTGTGGCTAACGCTAATGGAAAATAGAAGAGGTGTTTTAAAGGCGTTTATTACAAAAGCATGACATTGCCTTGGAAACAACATGAAAGAAATTAGGGACACAAAACAAACAAAAAAGTGGTTAAAAGAAGAAATTTATGCAGTAAATCAACATTTGAAAGATTGACCTTTAAGAAAAGAAGAGGAAAAAATCGCAGGTGAAGAAGGACCAGTCCCCCTTCCCGTGATAACCTCACACGTGAACGTTTATCTGGAACAACAGGGAACATTCATTTGTGTTACTGAATGATTTTTAGAAAGCAAACCTTTCACTGGATGCCAGGTTCTCTACAGCACAGATACACATTAGCCATCTAACCATTCCTAGGGGCAGACTGTGGTTGGGTCTCTCTTTACTGTGGAAAGCACTCTTCTTGTTTGCACAAGAGCTCTCCATGATACCTGGACAATTTCCATCAAGGGCTAACAGTCCAGTATAAGATTGACTCAGTCTGTCCATAATTGTAGCTCTCTTCTACTTGAGAGTTTGGCCTAAAAATTGATGAATTTATTCATAATTCACACTAAAAATTCCTGATTCCTGATTGTCCGGTTCTTTTCTTTCCTCTTCCCTAGGATGTTATTCAGAACAGCTTATTGCAGACACGATAAACTCAGGGAAAGACTGCAACCCTTTCAGCATAATCCAAGATTTGTTTATATACGTGTATTAAGAGTTTGCCGTTTGGCCTTATCTCTATAGTGGGTATAGTTCATTAACATGAATACCATAGCAGTGTAGACCCTATTGCCCTACTGAGTAGATGTTTTGTACATGCTTATATCTGCAGAGTTTGGATCATTTCAGACACTACTGATGTCAAAATGTTAGACAAGGATTTAGAGCATTCTACAAATGGACAGAATGCCCGCTGATGGCTGTGTGTTAGGTAAGCATTGGTTTGACTATAACAGAGACAAGATACCAGTGGCATAAATAAAAGAGGTGCTTCTGTCCCATGTAGGCTGGAGGCTGGGACAGGCTGGAGGAGACTAGAGGCTGGGGTAGACTGGAGGCTGAGGCAGACTGGAGGCTGGGGAGACTGGAGGCTGGGGAGACTGGAGATTGGAGCAGACTGGAGGCTGGGGCTGAGAGGCAGGACCATTAGCAGTCTTTGCCCCAATCTGTGATGGTCATTTTTACTCCATTTAAAGGAGACATTCATTCACTGTGCTTAATCAGCATGAGCTAGCACATACCTGGGTTTCCTGTATTAATGGTCGTGCCACCTAAAATGCCATTGAAAAAGGAAAGCTTTAGAACAGCACATACTAGTATTAGGAAGTTGGCTGCTGTGTATCTATTTTCCTACCATATTAGATAAATTGTGACTTATTAAATACATGGTGACAAGTTAATTAATAAAGCTCAAAAGACACAGGGCCAAATTAGCACTCTAAGGCTAAATGGGGTTCAAGGCACTAATTACTAGGAGTTTGTGAGTTGTGATGAAACCACTGACATGTATAAACCTTTAAATTGGCTTATTAATCACATCATATGATAATTTTAAAAACCAACACATTCCAAGTAAAGCAAAATATGTGAAAAGTTTCCTTTTTATGTATAAAGTTTAAATTTTGATAATCAAATGATTTATTTAAAAAATGAAAAAGAGATAGGATTAGTTATTCAAGATGCAATTAAGGGTATAAACACAAATGAAATCCTAAACATTTCTTTTGGTTTACAGGTTTTATCATGCCCTTCTTTAAGGATTTTAAGTCCCATCTATGACCATGGCTCCTAATTATCAGAATGATAGATGTTAAAAAAAACTGGATTCAAGGGCTCTACCCTGGAGATTCTGATTTTGTGAATCTGGGTTGAGCCTTACGGATTTGCATTTTTAAAAAAGTTTCCAGATGTTAGAAATATCTAGCTTTGGTAATTTACTGGAGGCATACATAGATTTAGGTAAAAATGACGTCTGACATATTTGAAATTGTAGATGTTCTAGATCTAATGTTTTAGGTGATTTTCTTTATATTAAATAATTCTGATATTGTTAGTATTTTAGCAAAGGGAAGTTCTTGACGTTGTTAATGTTTATGAACCTGTTAGTTAAAACAGACCTCTTAGAAAAGCTACCCCATACCTAGGAAATGATTTTTCCTCCTGCATTTTAATTTTTAAGTATGTTTAGAGAGAAGCTCTTCAAGTTGTATTGATTTTTACTAGCTGGGTCATTTTCTCTCAATTCTGTATTTTAAGAACAATACTGAAATCAAGTTTTGCCTAAGGAACCAGGATTATAGTGTTACTGAGACTTTTTTGGAAGTTGTTTCCAGTGTGGAAGAGTTAATGTTCGCAGTTGCAAAGTCGCTGGGAGACCCTCTCGGCTGGTCATGGCAGGATGCCCTATGGGTGGGTGTCCAGTTCAGCTGGTGTTCCTCAGCCACTGAGAAGCATCCTGGACGGTTTCCAGCCTTCTCTCCAGTGGCAGGAGTTGGGCTCGTTGCTATGGAGACTAACCTTTACTAGCATGTACCTGTTCGCCATTTGACCCCTAGGAATAAATTGGTGACCTGGCTGCTGGCAGGGGCTAGAGGCTAATTCTCCTGAAGCGTCATCATCAGTTTGCTCAACTTTCCTGATGGGAACATATTTTTTCTTTTTCCTTTTGAGACTGTGGCAGAGCATTCTCGAAAGCATGACTCAACCTTACCAACAGTCAGTCTCTGGGAGCTCAAAGTGGCCTCAACTGGAGGATTTAAAACCTTTGCAAACACAGGGCACCTTTCTTTGTTTCCTCTCAGAAATTGAGGAGTGATTCATTTTCAGTAAACAAAGAGAGGATTACCAACATGTTTACCAGTCTGGAATTCAGCTTCCTCTGAATGCAATTCCTTCAGGTCCTAGTAAAGGCATTGTGCATTTCAAACACTTGTCTTTCTTCTCTAATCCACGTTTTTTCTTCCTAGCGGTGGTGGAAAAGATACATAATTTAGCCTTCACTCAAATCCAAATTAGATAACTTTCAAAGGCCATTTGGACCCTAATGTTTGTCCTTTGCAAGAACAAGCAAATGTGATTCTGAAAAATTTAAATTCAGATGCTGTTGGCAGCTGGGGATGTTTTCCATTGTTGGAATGAAAAAGAAAATTTTATTTTACAACTGCACTGTTCCACTCCTGACATTGATGGGTCTTGTGCTCACCAAAGGGGGAAAAATTAAAATATCTTACCTGTCTGCACAATATCCTTGGTGGTTATACAACAATAAAATATGCAGCAGTCTGATAAATTTGCTCTTAAAACTGACACACCATGTTGAAACTGGTTGAGAATGTGTGCGGTGTTCCCCCTTTCTTTAGATCAGCTTTCTATCATAACAGCCGCCTTCTGTAGGGTACAATTATAAAGTCAACTAAAAGACATTAGCACTGGATGGCTTCAGCAAATCTGAGATATTTTTAACTGTTGACAAAAGGTTTAGTTTCATTATACTGAGTTCCAGAGCCAAACTATGGTAATGTAATCACTTCCTCACAGTTTCATTATTTGTATGGTGCCAGAAGATCATTATAACTTTCTAGAATTATCCCAAATGACTCAAAGGAAGCAGTTTTCAAGGCTGTGGGAATAGCAGAGGCAGCTGATATTCACCTATCCGTTTGTTTATTAGAAATAGGTCGCAGATAGCCAATTTTTGACATGATCTTCTCATTTTCAAAAGAATGGTAGAAATACCTCAGCTAATGTACCATAAAAGTTCAATTCAAGTTTTGATAATGAACCTGCAAGGCGCACTAACAAATGGGCCCGTTGCTTTATGTGCTAAGAAGTCAGAGTTCTCTCAATTTTTATTCCTGTGGTATTAACAAAAATCTCTCTTGACAAGAACTCAGTATCAATTCAGAAAAGTTCTTTTGGCCTGAATAGTTTTAGTCACATGTCATCAATTCAAGGTGTAGTGGAGGGAAGTAGCTTTCTCTCGACCCTCCATAGCTCTTTGTTGGGTGCGCCCTAGTAGGAGACGGATTAGCTGGAGAAAAACACAGTTTTATTAACATATGTGCCTAGACCTCACGTATAAATGGGAGATATCCAGAGAAGTTCCTAAGTCTCAGAGAGGTGGTTCAGACTCAGGTTTCCACACCATTCCCTGCTGAAACAAAGGAAGGGCATGGGGAAGGCTGGTCATCAGGAGGCGTTCAGGAAATGCAAGCAAAGAGAGCCAGGTTTGTTTGCAGATGTCAGCTGGTGCCTGCTCACTTCAGAGTCTCTGGTGATTTAGGGTGGGCCTTCTCCTCCTGGAAGAGGGAGTGAGGAGGCATACACACTCATACACACACATGCATGCACACACATACATGCACACACGTATGCACCCACACTCATATACACATGCACACACATGTGTGACTGTGCACACACACTCATATACACATGCACACACACTCATTACACATGCACACATGTGTGACTATGCACACACACACATACACATGCGCGCACACATTGAGACCTTGACAAATGAAGATTTCCTTGGCAGATATAAATTTCTCTAGTGAAAAGGCAGCTTCTACTGTTTTCAGAGCTTCCTTAGTGACTTGCAGTTTCTCAAAATACTCCTCTTGCCAAAGATGCACATTTGGGCAGCGTATTCCAGTGTCCTTGAGAACACTGTGTGTCAGAGTTCAAAAATCCCATCAGTAAAGAAAGGAGCCTTTTACTTTATAATTTTTGGGTTTTTAATACACTAACACCCGTGGACTACTGGGATGAGTGAACAGAGTGAAATCTTTCATTTTGACATCCAGGTATTTCCATCTAGTGTCAGAATGTCTGACCGTCACAGAAGGCATGGCCTGAAAAAATGGGTTAAAATATTTTCTGTTTGTTTAAACCTCCCTGACTCTTCCTGGGAATTAAAACTTGCATCCCTGTCTGAGGCCAGTGGTCAGGAGGGTCCGAGGAGGAGCCTTTCTTGAAACACAGGGCATGGCTCCCAGGAATCTCACCCTGGCTGAGGTCTGGGAGGTCTGGGAAGGTGGAGGCCATGAGAATGTTTTCTCCAGAGATGGGATGAGTCAGAACCATCAACTGTAGTTACTAATATCGTGAAGCTGAAAAGCCTCCCTTTGAAAGTTCTGTATTTCTGCTTATGATTAGGATGATGGCATTTTAAGATGGGAGTTGCCATCCTCCTCACTTGCCAGCAAATTAATAAATTTCTCTTTCATTTTCCTTAACATGCTTGTCTGCATTCTTCTGATGTGGCCTCAGGGACAGGTGCTCAGCTTTCAGTGATGTGACTGTATCATACTGAATAAGGAAATAGCTTTGCAGCCATATGATAAAAATGGGGTTAGACATGCTTTTTCTTTCTTTCTGGCAAGATCTCTGTGCTCTGAAAAACAGCCACAAAGGAGACAAACTTTACTTCTCTATATTTAGTAAGAGTTACATATCTTGACTTTCTTCTGTCTGTTTTCAAATCCCATGCTTTGATGAATTTTCTTGCCTGTCTGGCTTTCATTTCTTAACCAGGAATTTGAGTATCAGTAAAAAATTTTTCTATATTGATATTTTAATCATTAACATTTCGTGAGTTTACTACTTTGAGTAGTAAGTTTGAGATATTTTGAAGTTTTAGTTGTTTTAGGAAAAAATGTTTGGGAACTCAGAGAGTTCAGACTTTTTCTGATTTTATATAGCTCAAGTTTAATCCAATTTCCCAGACAACTTTTTCTATCCTGATTACGTTATATCTCATGAACTAAAATTACCACTCTGGTTCATTTAATAAATGTAAAAATTAGAAAACCTCAAGAGGAAACCTACTTATAGTTTATTCTTTAATACAATTTAATATTAAAATCAGGGCTCTATCTCCCAGTCTGTGTAAAGACTAATCCAATTCAATTTTCATTGCGTTTGGGAAAAGCAAGAAGTAAAATTGCATCTGGGGAAAGCAAGAATCTAAATGTCATAACCCTGGTAATCACCTGTCATTTCTACTTGCTAGGAAATGTCATTTCATCTAGCACTCTCTAAAGGGAAACGATTTGAAAATATTCTTTGAGCTATTTGATCCCAAGTCCCTTCCTGGTTGTCAGCTCAGAGAAATGATGGCCTAAGTCTCAGAAGATGGCACAGTTCACTGAGTAGCCATTCCCAGCATGGGGCATTTGGACTCCCAGTAAACGGTGATAGGCTGAGGCTGGGGGTGGAAGAAGTGCTGTATTTTTAAGTTTCACATCTTCAGGCATATTTTTTGCATAGTGAAATAGGAGAATTAAGGTGTACAAAATTCAATAAAAAAGATCTCCCCCTTTGATTTGCATAAGCCTTTTCATTAATACACACCTAAGGCCATTTAGATTTTCCAGTACCTCTCCTAGACATAGCCACTGGGCTGCTTGTATTTTACAGTTAAGAATTTAAAGGTTCAGACAGAATAAGTGCTTTTTCTAAAGTTCACACAGCAGGTCAGGGGTAGCCAAGACCAACACTCAAATCCAGGTCTCCGATGCTCTCAAATATAATAAAGGTGGGCGGTGCCCATGGCTCAAAAGAGTAGGGCGCCAGCCCCATATGCCAGAGGTGGCGGGTTCAAACCCAGCCCTGGCCAGAAACTGCAAAAAAAAAAAAAAAAATATATATATATATATATAAAAAATAAAGGTAAGATAATCTTATAAGCAAACCAAACAATATGTCTGATGCGAATTTTCTCTTTATTAAAAAACAGTGGCCATTTAAAATTTTTTTCCTTTCACATTATTTAAAATATGTAGTATCAAAGGGATCAGATCAGTTTTGTATATAGTAAAACATCTTTTTTCTTCTTTCTAAATTAAAAGTAACTATAACATGAGTAAAGGTGTAAAGGTCAATATATTAATATAGTATAAGAATTAAGTGACAAGCTAAAAATAAAGTGGGTGAAAAAGATCAACCAAGAAGTGTATCGGAAGGATCAGGGGACGGAAATTATCTCTTCCTTCTACTCTTCTGAGGTCATGGCTGACGTCCCTGTAATGAAAGATGAGTAACAAGTGACAATATAAAAATGTATTTAATGTGAGATTTACATGGTAATGGTTCCTCCACAGGACAATAAGCACCTGAGGAAACATTGAAATCGGAATTTTTTTTTTTTTTTTTTAGCTGTGTTGATTAGTTGGATGTAAGCACTCCAATTTGTACAAAAAATCAATACATTGAATCCCACAAAGGCATAAATATATTCATGATCTATGCATATATGACTTAATAAAAGGAAAAAAAAATCTGAATTTTTTTATAGTAATTGATGACATGACACTATAGGGCAAAGAGTATGAGGCAAGTGTGGTGAACAGGGGTTGGCCGTGGAGGCTAAGCGAGGCCTGTCTTTTTCAGATTCTTCCCTGTCCCTGTGTCTTCAGAGCTAGGGATGTTTCTTTCCTCCAAATGCAGACAGGACTTTGGGAAAATCACTAAGTCTTTTCTAGGTTTGGTGACCTACTTCAGGGGAAGATGGTGCCAGAGGTCAGAGAGACCCACCTGCTCCTGCTGTTTTCTCAGATTCCTTCAAATTAAAACATTCAGCATTCCAAGGTGCCATGTTTTGGGGCAGCCTGTCTTGAACCGATCAAGAACCTATTAATTTAGCCAAACAGATTGGTTATGACAATGCCCTTCATGGGTCTTTGGGAATACAAAGGTGAATAAGAAGACATCTCTGCCCTTGGCAAGTATGGAGTTTAGTTCAGACACTTCTGTCACGTTCTAGCTCTGTAATATTTTTAGCCATGAGAAACACAACATGTTCATTAATCTCTGCCCTGTTTTTTTTTTTTTTTTTTTTGTCTGTTTTTTAAGAGACAGTGTCTTGCCTTGTGGCCTGGGTTGGAGCACAGTGGTGTTGTCATAACTCCCTGCAGCCTACAAATCCCGGCTTCAAGAGATCTTGCCTGAGCCTCCCAAAGTACTAAGATTGTAAGTGTGGAAACGTCTAGATACTCAGTGTCCTTGTCTGTCAACATGGATGGGAGAAATCCTGAGCAGAAGGCTCGGGGTGGGGTTTGCTGCATTCAAACTGGATCCCTGCACTTTGATGTGAGCGGCTGCTCTTCAGTCCGGACTGGTGTTATCTCAGATTTAGTCAGAAACATTTTTTGGGGGTCTAATTTAGCCAAACAGATTTGTTATGACAGAGAGTTAGAAATCTATATCATTTAAATTCTATCTTGTTTATAGGATTTTTTTTTATTGAGGTAAAGTACACGTAACACAAAATTTCCTATTTTAAGGTCACAATTCGGTGGCACTTCATGGATTCCCAATGCATCACAAGTCCCAGAACATTCCCCTCCCCCAAACTCCATGCCCATAAAGCTGTTACTGCCCATTTACCTCAACCCGGCCCTGACAAACACCGGTCTGCTTTCTGTTCTAGTGGATTTACCTGTTGGGGTTATTTCTTACAATGAAATCGTGTAGTCCACGACCTTGCGTGTCTGGTGGACGAGCCCTGGCACTGTGTCTGGCAGCTCACCCGTGTTGTAGATAGCACACGCCACTCCTTTGTGGGTGAACAGTATTCATTATGTCTATACTAAGTTTTGTTCATTCATTCAGCATTTGGGTTATTTACACATTTTGATTATTGTGATCAGTAATTCTGTGAACATTCATGTGCATGTACTTGTTTGAGTGCTGTTTTCAATTCTTATGGGTATATCCTTAGGGGTAAATGGCTGAGGAACACAACAATTCTATGCTCAATATTTGAGGAACTGCCAAGCCGTTTTCCATGACAGCTGTACTATTTTACATTCCCACCAGTAATGTGTAAAAGTCCCAATTTCTTTATACCATCTACCCTCAATAACACTTGCTATTCTTCAGTTTTCAGCTGTAGCTGCCACAGAAAGTGTGAAGTGGTATTTACATTTTGCATTTCCCAAGTACACTTGATGTTGAGCATTTGTTCATGTGCTTGTGAGCCATGTCGATACTTTCTTTGGAGACATCTCTACTCAAATCCTTCGCCCCTTTAAACTCTTTTTTTTTTTGTCATTTTGTTTGTTAAATTGTAAGAGTTCTTTATATATTCTGGGTACCAGACCCTTGTCAGGGAAATAGGATTTACAAGTGTTTTCTCCCATTCCACAGGCTGTATTTTCACTTTCATGATAACGTTTGATGCACCAAGGTTTTTAATGTTGATGAGGTCTAATCTATCTAATTTTTCCTTTGTTGCTTTTGGTGTCATATCTAAGAATCCACTGCTAAGTCCAAGATTACAAAGATTTGTACCTACATTCTCTCCTGAGAATTATGTAGCTTTAGCTCTTACATTTAGGTTGTTGACCCATCTTGAGTTAATTTCGTATTGGATGTGAGGCCAGGCTTCAACTTTAGTCTTTTGCATGTGCATATTTAGTTGTTATCATATCTTCTGTTAAAGAGACCTCACAGAATTTTAAAAATTATATTTCTTCATTTAAAATTTAATGTATACATAGTAAGTGCTCACTTAACATCAACAGATTCTTGGGAAATGTGACTTTAAGTGAGACAATGTAGAACTAAAACCGTTTTTCCTTATCAGTGTTAATGAAATGGCATTGAATGAAAACATGTTATTTGAGGACTTGCTGAACGTCATTTTGCTTAAATTTGCTGTTTTAAGAACCTGTTGACAATGTTAAGTGAGGACTTACTGTAAAGTATTTAATGTATATAAAAAACGGAAAGCCCAATAAAATGTCAGATACTTTAAAAACTTCACTCAGGTGAAGAAATAGCATATTAGGGATAAATTTTCTTAGACTACCTGTTTCTTTTTGTCTCATTTACTACCTCCACAAAACCTGGAGGTAAATAATTGTTTTCTCTTACTTTAAAAGATTTCCCTTAATTCATACGTATGTGTTACTAAACAGTGCATTACTTGCAAATACTTTCTATTTATGAATATAACAGCATATTCTGTTTCAGCTCAGGTTTGCATTTTATTTGTATTCTACATTATGTCTTTAAAACCCATCCGTGTTATATATAGATATATTGCATTTTTTCACTGCTAGTGTAATTTTCTATTCTAGATTTTATTTTTAATCCAATTCCTCATTCTTTAGTGACACACATTTGAGTTCTTTCCAGTTCCTTTGCTGAGGAGAACAGTGTTGCCGTGGTCATTCTCATTTATGAATTCTAATGAGAGAGTATCTTGAGACCATACACTTAAAGGTGGAATTGCTTGTTCAGAGGGTATGTGTTCATTTTATGAAATAAAGCTAAATTATTTTCCAAAATGATTTCTAGCAAAGTTCAATCTTCCAAAGCACAAAGTAATAATATAAAAGTTCAGTTATTGTTGTTTTTATAGTGTTAAGTAGAACTCTAACTTCATTTTTCTACATGGATAATCGGTTATCCTGACATCATTTGTTGGTTGGGATCTTAGTCCATTATTCTTCAATGCTATCTTGATCAAATATGGCTGTTGTATATATGCATGAATCTGTTTCTGGGCTTTCTGTTTTTTAAATTGACCAGTTTATTGGTATTTGCTCTAATATTGCATTGTCTTAATTATTATAACTTTACAATAAAAATTTTTTTCTGCTAAGGGATGTCCCACCATCGTTTTTTAAATTAGTGTTTGACTTTTTGGCTCTTTTCTTTATACATTTAGAATAAGTTTTTATAATCTGTCAGGATTTTTATTTGAATCTATAGGTCAATTTAGGATATGTGGCATCTCTTTTATATTAAGTCTTCCTGTTTATGAACATGGTATATCTCTTAATTTATTTAGATCAGCGGTTCTCAACCTATGGGTCTCAACCCACAGGAACTGCATAAAAGGTTGTGGCATTAGGAAGGTTGAGAGCCACTGATTTAGATCTTCTTTAAAACATTTAGCCCAAATATAAATCTTATATCTCTTTTTCTAGTTTTATTCCTAACATGCTTATAAACTTCTGATTTTTAAATGATGTTTAATTGATAAATTTTATTTTCCAACTACTGCTGATATATAAAATGTTATTATTTTTGTATATTACTCTAATAATGACTAGTTAACTCCCTAAACTCTTATATTCTCGATGCATTAAAATATCATTTTCTATGTAGAAAAACATGTCATTTGTGAATAATTCTGGTTTTGCTTTATTCATTTAAATCCTTACCTAATTCTCCTTTCTTGTGCTAATTAGAAACAGTAATATAATGTTGAATCAGAGCAAGTTAGTTGGCAATTTTGTCTTAATTTTAACAAACTGTTTCTAACATTTCCATAAAAGGAATAATTCTTTCTTGGGGTCTGGACTTTTATTTAGAATAATTCTTTCTCTGAGTCTGGGTTTTCATTTTCCATTTCTAATATTCTGACTATTTTTGCATCCCTGGATTAGGCTTGTGATTGCTTTGTTTAGAAGTTTTGTAGTTATTTTCATGAGTTCTAGTGGCCTGTAGTTTCTTTATTTTTCTCTTCTTTTCTGGTTTTCATATCAGTGTTAGACCGGACCAGAAGAAAGAGCTGGGGTGCTTTGCTTCTTTTTCTCTTTTCTGAGAGTTTAACATTGACATTGGGGTTGTTGTATTTGTCTCTAGTCTAGGCTTGGTGTTTTCCTTCTGAGAGGATTTCAACTATTTTTCTAATTTCTTTAATAGTTATAGCATAATTAAATTTTTAAGCTAAATCTGTGTAGATATATTTTTCTAGAAATTTTTCCATTTTATATCATTTTCAAGTTTATTGGGATAAAATAGTCTCTAAAAATCCCTTACTTTCCTTTAAAATATCTCCTGCATCTGTACTGTTATCTGATTTATCTATTTCTAGTACTGTTTATTTGTTTTCCTCTTTTTTAAGTGATCAGGTTTGCCTGGGGTTTTCTGTTTTCTCAATCTTTTCAAAGAGCTAACTTTTGACATTATTAATTATCTCAGGTATAAAGATTTTTGTTCTGTTAATTTCTGCTTTATCTTCTTTCCTTTTCTTTCATTGGGTTGGTTTTATCGTTCTTTTAATAACTTCATAACTGGGTACCTAAATTACAAGCCAGGCTTTCGTGGTAGATAAGCTTCACTGCATGCCTAAAGTTTTATTCATTACTATTCAGGCCTAAGAATTTGAAATTTCTACTATGATTCCTTTTTAAATTTATGAAGTTATTTATTGTCCATTTTAATATGTCCTTTTTATAGGTTGTTACTGATTTCTAACTTAATTGTAATGTGATCAGAGAATGTGTTTTCTTTGATGTGGGTGTTCTAAAATTTGTTACTCGATCTAGTATTTAACCAATTGTTATAACTGCTCATGTGTGCTTGAGAATAATGTTTATTTTATAATCCTTTTAGAAAATAAATTTTATTGTGCATATTTGGGTCATATTGTAAGGTATACCACATGACAATATGAGATACATATAGATAATAACAAGATTACTACAGTAAAGCACATTAACATGTCCACTATCTCACAGTTACCCATTGTATTTTTTTTTTGTGTGTGGCAAGAACAACTAAAATATACTCATTTAGCACGAATCCCATACGCAGTATCATTTTATTACTAGAATACATCATAGACTTGTAGATTTCTGAGCTTGTTCACCCTGCACATTTGTGACTTTCGTAGGTCAGAGGCTATTGTCTAAATCTTGAGTGTAGAGGTCAAATATGTGATTTAGATCAAGCTCATTATATTCACATATTTTATGTGTTTTTAAATTTTAATTTCTTTTTTTTTCACATTCAAATAACTTTTATTCCAGAATATTATTATAATTGTTCTATTTTATTACAGCCAGCCCTTGGGTTATGAATGAGATAGGTTCTGAAGGTTTATTCTTTTTTTTTTTTTTATTAATTGATCTCTGTATACATTGATGCAAACATGGGGTACATTGTGCTGTTTCATATACAATTTGAAACACTTTCATCAAGCTGGTTAACATAAATTTCATGTCATTTGGTTAATCATTGTA
>CAUYQV010045987.1:0-17115 GCA_963574575.1 Galagoides demidoff
TGGTAACATGCAAATATCTTTTCCTATTCTGAACATTGTCTATGTGCTTTGCTTGTGTCCTTAGCTGTGCAGAAGCTTTTCAGTTTAATTAAGTTCCATTTGTTTATTTTTGTTGTTGTTGCAATTGCTGTAGAAGTCTTCTTCATAAAGGCTTTCTCCAGGCTGATATTGTCAAGTGTTTTTCCCATGTTCTTTTTGAGGATTTTTTATCATTTCACACCTTAAATTTAGGTCTTTTATCCATCACAAATCAATTTTATGAGTAGAGAAAGGTGTGGGTCCAGTTTCAGTCTTTCACATATGAACATCCAGTTCTCCCAGCACCATTATTTATTGAATAAGGATTTCCTCCCCCCCCCCAGCTGTACATTTTTGTTTGGTTTATCAAGAATTAGGTGCTATAAGATGTTAGTTTCATCTCATGGTTTTCTATTCTGTTCCAGATGTCTGTATCTCTATTTTTGTGTCAATGCCATTCTGTTTTGATCACTATGGCCTTGCACTACAGCCTAAAGTATTTTAGGCTGATGGTCCCAGCTTTGTTTTTATTACTAAGAATTGCCTTTGCTACACAGGTTTTTTCCGGTTCCATACCAAATGAAGAATTATATTTTCCAAGTCTTTAATGTATGATGTTATTACTTTAATAGGGATGGCATTGATTTTGTGGATTACTTTGGGAAGTATAGACATTTTAATAATGATGATTCTTCCCATCCTGAGCATGGCATGTTGTTCCATTTGTTAATTTCTTCTTCTATTTGTTTTCTTAGGTTTTCATAATTTTCTTTGTAGAGGTCCTTCACCTCTTTTGTTAGGTATATTCCTAGGTATTTCACTTTCTTTGAAGCTACTGTGAGGGATTGTGTCCTTGATTAGCTTTTCATCTTGGCTGTTATTGTCATATACAAAGGCCACTGATTTGTGATCATTGATTTTATATCCTAAGACATTACTGTATATATTTTTTTATTACTTCCAGCAGTCTTGTGGTTGAGTCTTTAGGGTTCTATAAGTATAAGATCATATCATAAGCAAAGAGGGAGAGTTTGACCTCCTCTGCTTCCATTTGGCTGCCCTTTATTTCCTTCTCTCACCTGATTATGTTGGCTAGAACTTCCACCACTATGTTGAATAGTAGTGGCAATAGAAGACAAACTTGTCTGATTCCAGTTCTAAGTGGAAAAGCTTTCAGTTTTACTCCATTCAGTAAAATATTAACTGTGGATCATTCGTAAATGGCTTCAATCAGATTAAGCAATGTGCCATCTATGCCTGTATTCTTCAGTGTTCTAATTAGAAAAAGATGCTAGATTTTATCAAATGCTTTTTCTGCATCTATTGAGAGGATCATATCATCTTTGTTTTTGCTTCTGTTTTTATGGTGAATTATGTTTATGGACTTGCATATGTCAAACCAGCCTTGCATCCCTGGGAGGACGCCTACTTGATCATGGTGTATGACTTTTTGATGAGAATCTGTAGTTTATTGGCTAGGATTTTGTTGCAAATTTTTGCATCTAGATTCATTAGTGAAATTGGTCTGAAGTTCTCCTTTGGTATCAGGGTGATGTTTGCTTCATAGAATGTGTTGGGGGAAGATTCCTTCCTCCTCCATTTTTTGGAATAATTTTTGCATTATGAGAATAGCTCTTCTTTGAAAGTTTGATAGGATTCTGGTGTGAAGCCATCTGAACTAGGGCATTTTTTTGTTGGGAGATTTTTTATTGTTTCTTTGATCTCAGTGCTCGAAATTGGTCTGTTTAGGAGATCTATTTCTTCCTGGTTGTGTCTAGGGAGAGGGTGTGATTCCAAATATTGATCCATTTCCTTCACATTGTCAAATTTCTGGGCATAGAGTTTCTGGTAGTATTCAGAGATAATCTCCTGTATCTCTGTGGCATCCATTGTTATTTCCCCTGTATCATTTTTGATTGAGGTTACTAGAGCCTTTACTGTTCTATTTCTAGTTGGTTTTCCCAAAGGTTTATCTATTTTATTTATTTTTCCAAAAAACCAAGTCCTTGTTGAATAAATTTTTTGAATGATTATGTGTTTTCAATTTCATTAATCTCTAATTTAACTTTGGATATTTATTTTCTTCTGCTGGCTTAGACTGAGATTGCTCTTTTTTTTTTTTCCATTCCATAAAATGGTTTCTGAGGTTGTTGATGCGCTCTCTTCCTGTTTTTCAGATGTATGTATCTAAAGCGATAAATTTTCCTCTCAGGACTGCTTTTAATATATTCCACAGGTTTGGTAGCTTGTGTCTTCATTGTTGTTTTGCTCAAGTTAATGATTTCCTCTTTTATCTCTTCCTGAGCCCAACTATCATTCAGCATAAGGTAGTTTAATTTCCATGCCTTTGCGTGAGATTGAACATTTTTGTTGTAGCTGAGTTCTACCTTTATTACCTGTGGTCTGAAAAGATACAACATAAAATTTCAATTCCTTTGACTTCATAGAGGTTTGATCTGTGTCCTAGTATATGATCTACTTTGGAGAATGTTCCATGGGCTGATGAGAAGTACATATTTCTTTAGCTTTGGGATGGAGTGTTCTATATACGTCTATCAAGCACAGTTGTTCTAGGGTCATATTTAAGTCACTTGTATCTTTGTTTAGTTTCTGTTTAGACAGTCTATTCAGCTCTGTAAGAGGAGTGCTGATATCCCCTGCTATTATGATGTTATTGGATATCATATTGCTGAGACCAGTTAAGGTCTGTTTCAAGAATCTGGAAGCATTTAAGTTGGGTGCATAAATATTTAGAATTGAAATGTCTTCTTATTGTATTGTTCTCTTGACCAAGATGAAGTGTCCATGTTTTTCTTTTTTTACTTTAGTTGCTTTAAATCCACTGATATCTGAGAATAAGATTGCAACCCATCTTTTCTTCTGAATTCCAATTGCTTGAAAAATTGTCTTCCACCCCTTAACCCTGAGTTTTAATTTGTTTTTCAAGGCTATGTGTGTCTCCTGTGGACAGCAAATAGACAGCTTGTTCTTTTATCCAATCAGCCAGCCTATGTCGCTTCAGTGGTGAATTCAAGCCATTAACATTTATTAAGATAATTAATAAGTGTGGGGAAATTCTATTCAACTTATTTTGTGAAAGTCCATTGCTTAGTTTTATCTTTGCATCATTGTGAAAGCTAGGTTTTGTCCTTTACTTTCTAGTTGTTTACTTTACTGGTGGTCTATTGTGATGGTCAGTGTGTAGAATAGGTCTAAGTATTTCCTGAAGAGCTGGTCTTATTGTGGCAAACTTTCCTAATGTTTGCATATTATTAAACAAATTTGATTTCTTCATCAATTTTGAAGCTTAGCTTAGTAGGATATCAAATTCTGGGCTAGCAATTGTGTTGATTAAATAGATTAAAGATATATGACTATTGTCTTCTGGCTTGAAAAGTTTCATTTGAGAAGTCTGCAGTCACCCTGTTGGATTTGCCCCTGCAGGTCAATTGGTGCTTACTCCTGGCAGCTTGCAAAATCTTCTCTTTTGTCTTGATTTTGGACAGGTTCATGACAAAGTTTCTTGGAGAAGCTCAGTTTGAGTTGAGATGACCTGGAGTCTGATATCCCTCTGAAAGGAGTGTGTCAGAACTTTGATAATGATATTTGGGAAATTTTCATTTATGATATCCTCTAGTAAGGTTTCCATGCCTCTGGGGCATCCTTCTTCTTCTTCTGGGATATCTATAACTTGTATATGTGAATGCTTCATGAAGTCCCAGAATTCTGTCAGTGAATATTCTGCTTTTTATCTCCTTTTTTCCTGTTTCTTTAACTATCTGAGTTAGCTCAAGAGCTTTATTCTATACCTCTGAGATTCTTTCTTATGCATTTTTCTAGTCTGCTATTGTATTTTCTACTGCATCTTTAAGTTCCCTGATTGACTGCTCCAGTTCCTTCTGCTATATCCTTTCTATATTCCTTCTATCATTCATCTCCTATTTGATTCTGTTTTTGGATTTCCTTTTGGGTATTTTCCACTTTCTCAGAAATTTCCTTCATTGTTTTTACCATCCATATTTTTAATTCCCCTCTGTCATTTCTAACAATTCTTTATGGGTAGAATCTTCTCCAGTAAGTACCTCATGATCCCTTGGGGGGAGGGGTGGCTGCTCTGGTCTTGTTTTTCATGTTGCCAGGATTTTTCTGCCATTTCTTCCTCATGAGTGTTTTTGTTTTGTCTGTTTCCTTGTCCTAATTTTTCTTTTCACTGCCTCTTGCTCTTTAAGTTACTGTACCTCTGACCTAACGTGTTGAAGTGTCCTTTTGGTAAAGGACTAAAAGGACAAGAAGCATGAAGAGCAAATAGGTATAAAAGATTTATAAAGAGAGAGAGAGGAAAAAAAGAAAAGAGAAAGGAAAAGGGATGTGTAAAAGGGAAGATTGACAAAAAGAGGGGAAGAACAGAAAGAGGAGCAATAATGGTGTACAGTAGGGTACTTTGATCCACACCCACAAATGCCAATGTCTAGGGAGCCTGGGTTTGGTGGGTCCTTTTACATTTGCAGCTTTTCACAACCTGAGCAGACACAGTACCCTACCTCCACCAACTAGAGAAGAAAAACAAAAATACTATATATCAAACCAAACCAAAGTAAAACATTTAGAGATAAAATTGGAGGAAAAAATAATTATCAGGGGCAGAAAAACTAGCAAAAATGGAGTCCTTATTATTACAGAAGGCAATAATGAAAATATATATTTACACAAAAAATGAAAAAAAGATAAATAAATATCTGGGGGTAATATTTGAAAAAAAATTATTTTTTTTCTTTTTTAAGTCATATATACATAGATCATGAATACATTTATGCCTTTGTGGGACTTGATGTGTTGATTTTTTTGTACATATTGGAGAACTTGCATACAACTTATTAACCTAGCTTTTACCTCATTTACTTAATCCCTGTGTTAAGACATTTGTGTTCTATACTTGATAGATTTGACTTGTACCCTTGCAATATGCTCCATAGGTGTGGTCACACTGTTTTCCCTCCCTCTATCAAACCACCCCCCTACCCTTCCACCCCTCTCATTTTCCCTCCTTCATCCTGGGCTGTAGATATGATTCATCTTTCATATGAAAGTGTGAGTGATTATAAATTGATTTCATAGTAGTACTGAGTACATTGGTTATTTTTTTCCATTCCTGAGATACTTTACTAAGAAGAATATTTTCCAGCTCCATCCATGTAAACATAAAGGAGGTAAAGTCTCCATCTTTTTAATGCTACGTATTATTCCATGGTATACATATACTACAATGTATTAATCCATTCATGGGTTGACAGGCACTTGGGCTTCTTCCATAACTTGGTAATTATGAATTGAGCTGCAATGAACAATCTGGTGCAAATATCTTTGTTATAAAGTGATTTTTGGTCTTTTGAATATATACCTAGTAGCAGAATTGCAGAATCAAACAGCAGGTCTACATTTAGATCCCTGAATGTTTTCCAAGCTTCTTTCCAAAAGGAACATACTAGCTTGCATTCCCACCAGCAATGTAGAAGTGTTCTCTTTTCTGCATATCCATGCCAACATCTGTAGTTTGGGGATTTTTTTTTTATGTGGGCTACTCTTACTGGAGTTAAATGGTATCTCAAAGTGGTTTTGGTTTGCATTTCTCTGATTAAAAATAATGAGCATTGTTTCATGTGTCTGTAGACAGTAGACCTGTCTTCTTCAGAGAAGCTTTTGTTCAAGTCTTTTGCCCACAATGAAATGGAGTCACTTGTTCTTTTCTTATTAATAAATTTGAGTTCTCTGTGGATTCTGGTTGTTAGACCTTTGTTGGAAACATAACCTGCAAAATTCTCTCCCATTCTGAGGGCTGTACACTTGCTTTACTTACTGTTCTTGGCAGTACAGAAGCTTTTTAGTTTGATCCAATCCCAGTAATGTATTTTTGATGTTGCTTCAATTGCCCAGGGGGCCCTCCTCATAAAGTATTCTCCCAAGCCAATTTTTTCAAGTGTTTCCCCTGCACTCTCAGAATTTTTATAGTTTCATGTCTTAAGTTTAAATCTTTTATCCAGTGAAAGTCAATTTTTGTTAGAGGAGAAAAGTGTGGGTCCAGTTTCAGTCTTCTACGAGTCGCCAGCCAATTCACTCAGCACCATTTGTTAAATAGGGAATCTTTCCCCCAATTTATATTTTTGATAGGCTTATCAAAGATCAAATGACGATAAGTGTCTGGTTTCATCTCTTGGTTTTAAGTTCTGTTCCATACATCTACCTATCTATTTTTGTGTCAGTACCAAGCTGTTTTGATCACTATGGATTTATAGTATAGTCTGAAGTCTGGTAGTGTGATTCCTCCTGATTTGTTCTTATTTCTGAGTAATGTCTTGGTTATTCAAGGTTTTTGCGTTTCCATATAAAATGAAGTACTAATTTCTCCAGATCTTTAAAGTATGGCACTGGTGCTTTGATAGGGATTGCATTAAATTTGTAAATTGCTTGGGGTATTATGGACATTTTAACAATGTTTATTCTTCCCAGACATGAGTATGGTATATTTTTCCATTTGTTAACATCTTTAGCTATTTCTTTTCTCAGAGTTTCATGTTCTCTTTGTAGAGATCTTTCAAATCCTTTGTTAGATAGACTCCCAGATATTTCATCTTCTTTGGCACTATTGTAAAGGGAATAGAGTCCTTGATTGTTTTTTCAGCTTGACTATTGTTGGTATATATATAGGCTACAGATTTGTGAGTATTGATTTTTAGTCCTGAGACACTGCTGTATTCCTTCATCACTTCTAAGAGTTTTGTAGTTGAGTCCCTGGGGTTTTCCCGATATACAGTCATATCATTGGTCAAGAGTGACAGTTTGATCTCCTCTGATCCTATTTGGATACCCTTGATCATCTTCTCTTGCTTGATTGTGATGGCTAAGACTTCTGTTAGAATGTTAAAAAGCAGTGGAGACAATGGGAAACCTTGCCTGGTTCCTGATCTGGGTGGAATTGATTTCAGTTTTACTCCATTCAATATGATATTGGCTGTGGGTTTGGTGTAGATTGCCTCTATCAGTTTAAGAAATGTTCCTTCTATACCTATTTTCTTAAGTGTTTTGATACTGAAAGGATGCTGGATATTATCAAAAGCTTTTTCTGCATCAATTGAGATAATCATATGGTCTTTATTTTTTATTTTTTTATGTGATGTATTACATTTATAGATTTACATATATTGAACCATCCTTGGCATCCTGGGATAAAACCCTCTTGGTGATGATGTATAATTTGTTTGATGGGTTGCTGGATTCTCTTTGTTAGGATCTTGTTGAATATTTTTGCATCAATATTCATTAGAGATATTGGTCTATAATTTTCTTTTCCTGTTGGGTCTTGTCCTGGTTTGGGGATCAGGGTGATATTTGCTTCATAGAATGTGTTGGGAAGCATTCCTTCTTTTTCTGTATTTTGGAAAAGGTTAAGTAATATAGGTAATAGTTCCTCTTTGAAGGTTTGGTACAATTCTGATGTGAAGCCATCTGGTCCCAGAAGTTTCTTTTGGGGGGAGATTTTTGTATAGTTGATGCTATTTCAGAACTTCATATAGGCCTGTTTAACATTTCCACTTCTTTCTGGCTAAGTCAAGGAAGGTGATGTGTTTCTGAGTATTGGTCTATTTCCTTCAGATTTTCAACTCTGAGAGTAGAGTTTTTTATAATATTCCTTAAGGATTTTTTGAATTTCTGAGGAGTCTGTTGTTATTTGGCCTTTATCATTTCTGATTGATGAAATTAGGGTTTTTACTTTTTTATTTCTGGTTAGGTTAGCCAAAGGTTAATCTATTTTATTGACCTTTTCAAAAAACCAACTTTTGATTTATTAATCTGTTGTATAATTGTTTTGTTTTCAAATTCATTTTAATTCTGGTCTTTTGTTATTTATTTTCTTCGCTGGGTTTGGGGTTGGAATGTTCTTCCTTTTCCAGTTGCTTGAGATGTCCCATTAGGTTGTTGACTTCCTCTCTTTCTGTTCTTTTGAGGAAGGCTTACAATGCTATCAGTTTCCCTCTTAGGACTGTGTTTGTGGTATCCCAGAGGTTCTGGTAATTTGTGCCTTCATTATTGTTTTGTTCTAAAAATTTGGTAATTTATTTCTTAATCTCATCTATGACCCGTCTATCATTTAGCATGAGGTTCTTTAGTTTTCATGTTTTCGTATGAGTATGCAGATTCCTGTTATTACTGAGTTCAACTTTTATACCACAATGGTCCATGAAGATACAAGGAATAATTTCTATTCTTTTAAATTTGCTGTGGTTAGACTTGTGATCAATTTTGTAGAATGTTCCATGAGCTTTTGAGAAGAATATGTATTTAGTTTTGTTAGGATGAAATGTTCTATAGATGTCTGTTAAATCTAATTGTTGAATGGTTAAGTTAAAGTCTAGTATTTATTTGCTTAGTTTCTTCTTGGAGGATCAGAACATTGAAACTTCTGTTCTGCCCTGGTGCTCAATCTTAGCCTCTGGGCACTATTCAAAGTCACTTGCTCACTTGCCCAAGATCTCCCAAAGTGACTCAACCACTTGCCCAAGTCCAAAACACTTCCCAAGAAAGGCCTTTTCTATCTGCACACTCCGCTGCTATAGCTGCTGCCACCTGCAGCCACCATGTGTGGTGGGCTCAGACCAAATGCCAACACTTGCCCCTTCTCCACTGCTTTTCTTCTCCTCCTGTAATCCCAAAGTCTCTTGCTGTTTCCCTGTGCCCCTAAAGAGATGTTTCTGGTCAAAGCCCACATTCCTGAGGTGCCTAGAGTCTACTCTCCCCTATCTCACCATACCCAGTTTCAAAAAAGCTGTTTCTCATTGGCCATCTTGCTCTGCCCTCTTCCTATCCTAATAATTTTTTTGGAAAAAGATTCTAAATCTTTTAGAAAGAATTAAGGATTAAAGACATTTAAAAATTAAAATTATGCTTCAAGATAACAATAAAATGAGAATATAATTTCCTTCTAAAAATTTTAATAGAATTTTGATGTACTCCATAGAGAAATGTAGGACTCTAACAAACATCCACATCTGGAAACAAAGTACCAGTGTCAGTAGATCGAAAGAAGTTTGTACAATAGGAAATAGTTACATTGGTTATCTAGACCTGGGGCCTTCCTTAATTCCTCATCTCAAATATTTCTAAAGAGTTTTTTTTTATTATTGAAGAAAACTAATAAATAGGACTCAACTTCAGAATTTTATGTAGCAATGAATTTAAGGGGACATAAATGCTTTATGTTTAAAAATAAGTAAAGTCATCTCTTTGTATTCATGTGTTTGCATTTATGGAATCAACCAACCACAAATAAAAAACATTCAGGAAAAAAAAAGTTTGGTTTTGTCTGTGCTGACATATAGACTTTTTTCTTTTTATTATTTCCTAAAAATACAGTATAACAACTACTTACCTTGCAGTTACATGGTATTAGTTTTTATAAATGTTGAGAAATAATTTGAGTTATATGGGAGGATGGATATATGTCATATGCAAATACTGCACCCCTTTATATAAGGGACTTGATTGTCCAAAGATTTGGAATGCACAGGGGTTCCTGGAACGAATCCCCCAAGGATGCTGGGGATGATTGTATCATGAAAATACGTGGACACAGAAATATCCTACAAAAATGTATTATTCTTTCATAAGGAATAAAGATTTCATTCTTTCAAAGAATGAAAAATATGGTTTCAGACCAACCTAAAGAGAAGGAGATCCTGTGTCTACATAAATAGAAAAATAAGCTGGGTTTGGTGACTGTTATGTCTGACACACATGATCTCCAGTTTCTATCCCATACAGTTTTACTCTTTCCATTGTTGTTTCTGATTTCAAGACCATGATAATTACTTTATACATCAACTTGATTGGGCTATAAGGTGCCCAGACATTTGCTCAAACATTATTCTGAGTGTATCTATGATGAGATTATCCTCTGAATAGTTCACTGAATGAGGCAGATTATCTTCCACAATGTGAGTGGGCCCATACCATTAGCTTGTAACCTGAATAGAATAAAACACCTGGCCCTCCCTTGAGTAAGTGGGGATTCCTTCTGCTTTAATGGACACATTTGCTCATTCTGGGCTTTCAGGCTATAGTCCTCCAGACTGAAACTTATACCATTGTTTCTCCTGAATATCAGGTCTCTAGACTTGGCA
The DNA here is from genome assembly GCA_963574575.1 of Galagoides demidoff. Taxonomy (NCBI): domain Eukaryota; kingdom Metazoa; phylum Chordata; class Mammalia; order Primates; family Galagidae; genus Galagoides; species Galagoides demidoff. The sequence continues at coordinate 10,191 of CAUYQV010045987.1, forward strand.
TAGAACTAAACCATCAGGTTTCCTGGGTATCCAGCTTGCAGACTGCAGAACTTGACCTCCATAATCACATGAGCTAATTCTTTGTAGTGAATATCTTTCAATATACATATGTACACTGTTGGTTCTGTGTCTTTGGATAACTTTGACTAATACAAAACCTTTGGTACTTTTCTTCCCAATTTTATAGGATCATTGCTTTCTAGTTTTATACCCTTCCCCTGTATCTTCTGAACACCTGCATGTTTTATCTCTTGAGTGCAAAGCTCTTCAAAACTTTACTTCACTTAAAACTTTTCCTTTGCTTCTCATCCTTTTCAGAATAAAACACAACCACTAACGTGTCAATAAAGCACCTGAATAATCCAGATCCAACTTGTGGGTGTTAGGTTTTCCTTCCAGAAAAGTTGAAGTTCCAGTTTTCCTTAACCAAGGTTCCTTAAGCTTCTATATCTTTTTATATCCTCCTTTATCTACCTGGGATGTCATTTTTCCTATTCTCCCATTGGCTATTCCTACTCCTTGGCTCATGTTGTATTCCCACCTGGAAGTCCCTGTTCAATTCCTCCTCATCCTTCCTGTTTAATTCCATTTTCATAGAATGGGGCTGTAATGTGATTTCCCATCTATATTTTGGACAAAATGGTAAAATTCTTATGGAAAGGAATCATATTGAATAATTTTTCCATATGCTTAGCACAGAATGTATGGTAGGTATTAACTAAAGCTCAACTGATTAACTGAACCTTATTCATATACAATAAACTATCTATTTTAACGCATTTTCATATTGATGTGAAACAATTATTTTAGGAATTCATCTAATTCTGAATTTAGCTCACTCTATGTTTTTGATATTCTTTATTTTGTCCTATCAGATCCACTCTGCTCTATGCCTCTAGAAGCTAACATTTATAACTTCATTACTGGGACCTGCTTGGCCTTAGATTGGTTTCAAACAATCGTAGATACAGGTAAAATGACTACAGGGTGGAAGTTGTGGAAAATGTTTTCCAATTTGAAAGAAGGTTTAAAGTCATTATCTCATTTAATTATCTGACTTATAAACAACTTACTGAGAAAATAGTGGATGTACTGAAAATATATACAATTTTTAAAAGCTCATCTCAATGTTGTTAAAATTAAAAAAAATTGTTAAAAATTGTATTCTTACTACAAATAATTCATTGATATCATCAATGCAATTTAGGAATATAATATTGCCCCAACTTAATTGTCAGTAAAAATCATAATTATGGCCCCTGGTGCCTACATGGTCCCCTGCATGTAGGGGAATTCCCTTTCAGGGAATCGAGTGCAGGTTGGAACCCAAAGCAGCATGTCATCTTGCAGCATATTGGATGTGCTCCACTCATGCTTTTCTGCCTACACTATATGTGAAACTTAGAAAGATGTCATTCTTTTCAGTGCTGGGGACAATGTGCATAAGCCCATGTAGAACACAAAGCATTGCCAGATATGTTCTATACACACTGCATTTTGGTCCCTGTCACTTTGGGTGTGCTTCTAGAGCTCTTTATTGTTTTCCCCAGAAGGAAAGTACTAAATGCCACCCTTCTGGCTTCAGAGCTATTAAGCTTCTTTGAGTCTAACTCCCAGGAAACTGCTTAAGCACTCAATGCTGTTTAACCCATGATGTTTGGTGGTATAATACCACTTTAATCTGCCCATTTGCCTTTTTAATAAAAAATATAAATATGATATATGCAAGATTTTAAAAAGGTAGAAAAGGTGGGTATGTTTTCATGATAGAACACTTGGGAGAATGGAAAATTTTTCTTTCTGGGAAATTCATATAAACAAACTAGTGAAGTCTTCAAGGCTGTCAGATTTAAGAAGTCAGATTATCTTTGCATCTTAGGGAAAAGCACTGATCAAGTTGTTCCTTAGAGCTACTATTCCCAAAAGCAACATTTAGAAGGCTTAAAATTCAAGATGCTCCTTGCAGAAAAAACTGAGTTTTTGAGAGCTTCTTCAGCTTCATGTTATGTGTGTAGAGTGCACTTGAAGAATACCCCTGAACAAATTCTTTCATCAGGGGTATTCATCAGTTTTTTAAAAAATATAGTGCCTCAGATACATCTGGTAGAAATCTCAAAAGATGTTCTTTTTAAGTATATCATTTAAATTTGATAAAACTACACCAAAGAGACTGATCTCTGGACTGCATGATGTATACAGCACTTTTGTTGTATGACTAGTCAATGTAATGGTCCTATTAAAGTAATAGAACAGATATGGCAGAATACAAAAAGGAATTTAATGTGTAATTCTGTCACTTGTTAAGTTCCATTATAGTTTAAGATTCTATACTGTTCTGAAAAGTTCTGAAAAGTCCTAGATCCAAAACCAAGTTCAATTACTAAATTTTCCTCCAAATCCTGTTAATTTCACAAGAAAAAGTTGTAAGATACATTACACAACTGTATGTACACAATGAAAATGTCTGCAAGTGTATGAGTAGTTTGATTCTTAGAGAAATTGGAACAATTTATTATTCAATTGATCAAAGTATATTATTATCATTTCAAAGTATCAAGGGGGTGAAATGTTTTTGCCACATGTCTTAAGACACATTGAAAGAAATGTGCCCATCACCCATATAGTGTTCATTATACCTGCTAGGTGGGTTTTGCCCCTTTTCCTCCTCCTTCCTCCCCTATCCCACTGATTTTCAATAACATTCAATTTGCTCTATGTGCTTGTGTGCTTATCTGTTAGTGCCAGTTTATTAAAGTAAATGTGGTGGTTGTTTTTGCATTTTTGAAACACTTCACTTAGGATAATGGTCTCTAATTTCTTCCATATTATTGCAAAAACCATTAATTCATCTTTTTATTGCTGAGTATTACTCCATGATATAAATATGCCACGTTTTTTAATCCACTTATAAATGGATGGGCACTCCAAAGATGTGGGTTGATTCCACATCTTTGCAATTGTGAATTATGTTGCAATAAACATTTGGGTGCTGGTGTCTTTTTGATAAATAACTTATTTTCCCTTGGATTGATACCCAGTTGTGGGATTAATAGTGGGGTATTACCTATACTGTCATTTAGAACAGTTTTTCTATATTTTCTTCTATGATTCTTATAGCTTATGGGTGGTTAGTGATAGAGTCCAGTTTCATTCTTCTGCATGTAGCTATTGAATTTTCCCAGCACCATATTTTTAAAGTCGTCTTTTTCCCAGTGTACATCGTTGCCTGTTTTGCAATATCAATTGGCTATAGGGAGGTGGTTTTATATCCGTGTTCTATATTCTGTTCCTTTGGGCTATGCTCCTATTTCTGTAATAATACCATGCTGTTTTGGTTATTATAGCTTTATACGATAGTTTTGAAGTCTGGCATTGTTATACCTCCAAATTTGTTTAAATTTTCTTCGGCTATTCGGGCTCTATTCTGGTTCTAAACAAAGAATAGAATTATTTTTTCTTGAGCTGTGAAATATAGTATTTTGATATGGATTGCATTGAATCTGTAAATCACTTTGGGTGGTTGGACATTTTAACAATTTTACCAGTCTATGAGAATAATATGATTTTCCATTTGTTTGTGTCATCTGCTATTTCTCAGTATTTTGCAGTTCTGCTTGTAAAGATCTTTCACCTTCTTGGTTAAATGAATGTTACTGAGTATTTGATTTGATTCTCAGCTTGATTGTTACTGGTATACATAACAGAAAACTGATTTGTGTTCAATGACCTTCTACCCTGAGATTCTACTAAAATTATTAATTTCATGAGTCTCTGGGTACAGTCTTTGGGATTTCTAGGTAGAAGGTCATATGATCAACAAAGTGATAACTTGACATACTTCTTCCTGATTTGGTTTCCATTTATTTTTTTCTCTTGCCTGATTTTTCTGGTTAGGACTTGCAGCACTATGTTGAATGGAAATGGTACTAGTGAGCACCCTCCTACTATCCCAGTTCCTAGAGGGAGTGCTTTCAACTTTTCTCCATTCAATATGATGTTGGCTGTGGGTATTTCATACATGGCTTTTATAATTATGAGATATGTTCACATGTGTATTGGCTTTCCTATGTTGAATAATTCTTATATCCCTGGACTGGAATAAGGAACACTTGGTCATGGTGGATTCTTTTCTTTCTTTCTTTCTTTTTTTTTTTTTTTTTTTTGACGTGCTATTGAATTCAGTTTGCTAGTATTTTATCAAGGAGTTTTGCATCCATATTCATAAGACATATGGGTCTGAAGTTCTCTTTTTTGTTGTGTCCTTTCCTGTCTTTGGGATCAAGGAGATACTGGCTTCATAGAATAAGCTGGGGCACAGTCCCTTCTTGCTGTTACAGAAAAATTTCTGTAATATGTATACCAGTTAAACTTTGTAGATCTGCTGGAATTTGGCTGTGAATCCATCTGGTCAGGGGATTCTACTTGTTGGAAGAATTTTTATTACTGTTTTAATTTCTCTGATTTTTGTCAGTTTATTAAAGAGTTTTATTTTTTTCTGATTATTTTTGGAAGGTTATGTATTACCAGGGATTTGTTTCATTGACATTTTCTAGTTTATTGCATAGAGATTTTTGTAGTATTCATGAATGTCATTTTGTATTTCTGCAGTATCAAAGAAAGAACAAACCAAACCCAATGGCAGAAGAAGAAAACAATGACCAAGGTCAGAGTGGAACTAAATGAAATGGAAAACAAAACAGAACAAAAAATAATACAAAAGGTCAGTGAAACAAGAAGTTGGTTCTTTGAAAAGGTAAATAGAACTGATAGACCTCTTGCTAGATTTACCAGAAATAGAAGAAAATGGACCTAAACAAGCCCAGTGAGATATAAAGAAAAAAAAAAAAAACAAGATATTCCAACTGATACCACAGCAACTTATTATTAGAAGTCAGCTACACCTCTCTCACTCTACCTTGAACTGGAGAGTCTCCCTGCAGTGTCTGGTTAAGAATGGGTGCTCACACTGCTGACCAATGGTACTATGAGCTGTGAACATCCTTGCCCTAATACCCAACCTAATTGGAAAGTGCAGCTTTCCTCTGGGGAGATGGGTGCTCTACTAGATCCCTCTGGCTCAGGTACACACTGTACTCTTCCTGTCAGTTCTGTTCACTTGAGTCCTTTGCCTTCCAAGTCTAGTTCCTAAATCTCCCCTTTCTGTCCTCTAGCAATGCAATTAATTCTTAAGTGTGCAGGATCCATCCTGCATGTCTGTCCTGCTGGTGGGTATCTCCAGGGAGTGGAGGTGGGTGGATCAAACACCTTTGCATCCACTGCAGGTCCTCAGGGGGAAAGCTGTGGGGTCCATGCTCCGTGGAAACCTCAGGTTGGAGGTGCACCAGCCAGGAGGAAGCAGCTGCCCTTTAAAATCTCAGCTCAAATGGCCCTCTCTGTCACAGTGGACAGGGGAGCAGAGTTTGAGAAGAGTGCAGGCACTCTGACTTCTGTGGTCCCTCTTCCTGGAAGAAAGCCTATAGGAATATCCAAGCTCCAGCATCACACAAGTTCTGTCCCCACAGTGGGGAAGACTGTGGGAACTGCTTATGTGGGAACAAGTGATGTGAAATCCAAAGGGCTGGAGCTCCCTGGAATGCCATGGGGTCATGGTCAGAGTTGGGGTGAGGACTCCGAAGGGGCTGGAATCCTGAGGCTTTATTATCAAGAAGATTCCAGTTCAATTGTTACATCAGCACTTGGGTTCACGAGCTCCCAGGTACTCAGAAGCCCACTCATTGATGACCAGAGGTGTGTGAGAAAAAGAAAGGAAACTCCACTTATACCTTCCCTGGGCTCTGAGCCTCATCAGATTCTATCTTTGCCTGTATCTTTTTTTTTTTTTTTCTTTCCTGCTCTACTTCACAATTTCCTTTGATGAAGTGTCCTATAGGCTCTGGCACCTTTCCTTCCCGACTACACCAGAGCTGTAGGCCTATTTCCCCCTCTCTTTATCCAAAAACCTTACTTCCCCAGGGATGGTCTGGTGCCTGATGTGTCTAGTCAGCCATCTTCCTGATTTTTTTCTTCTTTGATTGCCAATTATATATATATAAATATATATATTTTTTATTGAATGGTAACTGTGTACATTAATGCATTTCTGGGGTACAGTGTGGTGTTTTCACACACAATCCGAAACACTTCCATCAAACTGGTTAACATAGCCTTCATGTAACTTTCTTAGTTATTGTGTTAAAACGTTCATATTCTACTCATAGAAAGATTCACTTGTACCCTTGTAAGATGAACCACAGAAGTGAACCCTCGAATCCTCCTCCCTCCCTCCCCCTCCCAGTATCCTTAGGTTGTTATTAGGTTATAGCTTTCATATAAAAAGGTATAAATTAATTTCATAATAGGGGTGTGTAAATTGGATACTTTTCTTCCATTCCTGTGATACTTTGCTCAGAAGAACATTTTCCAGCTCCATCCATGTGAACATGAAGGATGTAAAATCTCCATTTTCTTTATGGCTGCAAAGTATTCCATAGTGTACATATACCACAGTTTATTGATCCATTCGTGGATCGATGGGCACTTAGGCTTCTTCTATGACTTGGCAATTACGAATTGGGCTGGAATAAACATTCTGATACAAATATCTTTGTTGTAATGCGATTTTTGGTTGTCTGGGAATATACCTAATAAAGGAATTGCAGGGTCAAACGGCAGATCTATTTTTAGTTCTCTAAGTGTTCTACAGATGTCTTTCCAAAATGAACGTATTAGTTTACATTCCCACCAGCAGTGTAGGAGTGTTCCCTTTTCTCCACATCCACGCCAACATCTCTGGTTTTGGGATTTAGTGATATGGGCTAATCTTACTGGAGTTAGGTGATATCTCAAAGTAGTTTTGATTTGCATTTCTCTGATGATTAAGGATGGTGAGCATTTTTTCATATATCTGTAGGCCGTGTGCCGATCT
>CAUYQV010045989.1:0-37389 GCA_963574575.1 Galagoides demidoff
GCGGTTTGCTCTCTTCCCAGGCAACTGCCTCATCCCTAGCAGCACTGACCTCCTTGTTCTCTGTAATCTTCTCCAGAAAACACATCACTGTGTGACCTGTTCCCTGTTAGTTTACCGTTTATCATCTTCCCCTTTTGAGCCTCCATGGTCAGCATGTACCTGTCATGAGACTGGGATAGTGTGTGTTTCATTCACTCGTCTGTCCTGGTGTGAGATAAAGTAACAAACATACAAAGCTGTGTTTGCTCATCCCTGTTTGCCATCGTAGCTTCACAAAGAGCCTGACTCTGTGATGACACGCAACTCTCCGAAAAGATGCTTTGAAGACAGAACAGGACCGGGCACATGACTCCCACATCTCTGGTGTAAATTACTGTACGTCCTAAAAGATAAGTGACCAATGTACTCAGCCCTTTTATGAAACTAATCTATAGCTCTCAAGCAAAAGATACAACTTAATTCTAGCCCAAAAATATGGGGAGGGGGTGGGGAAGGGGAGGGGAGAAGGGTGGATGGGTGGTGGGAGGGTGATGGGAAAGATCACCTATATACCTGTCTAACAAGGGTACAAGTGAACTTTTCTAGAACTAGAATATAAATGTGTTGATACAATGATCAACCAAATGACATGAAATCTATGTTGACCAGCTTGATGAAAGTGTTTCAAATTGTATATGAAACAGCACAATGTACCCCATGTTTGCATCAATGTATACAGAGATCGATTAATAAAAAAAAAAAAAACAGAAGGGGTCGGCATGGTGGGGAGGTAGCTGCCTAAGCGGGCTGCCACCAGACTGATGGCCTGAGAGACCCCAAGACTGAGATCCTGAGCAGCCTCTCCTCTCCTCTGGTTCGGGGGACCCTCACTTCCCACTAGCTCCCTGCTAGGTGATGTTGGCAAAATTCTAAAGATGTATCCCTAGATTCCCACTCCTGGTTATCCAATAACGTACTGCTCTAATGGGGTTTTGTAGATGTGGTTAAATGACTCATCAATGGACTTTAAAATAAGGAGATTTTCTTAGATTTTCCAGATGGGCTGAGTTCCACCACTTGGTCCCTTAAAAGCAGACACATCAAAAAAAAAAAAAATAGCAGATACATTTCTCTGGCCAGAGTCAGGAAGATCCGGGGGAAGAGGGAAGCAGGAGAGAGCAGGTGGATGGGGATGAGAAAGGCTCAGGAAGGTCCAGGGGAGAGGAAAGCAGGAGAGAGCAGGTGGTTGGGGGATCAGAAAGGTTCCTGGTTTTGGACTTGGAGCTGCTGCCTTTGGTGGGGGTGAGGAGTCAGACAATGCAAGTGGCCTCTAGAATCCAAGAGCCGTCCCTGGTTGAGAGCCAGCAAGGAAACAGTCCTACAACCAGGTAGAACTTAATTCCATTAACAGCCCAATTGACCCTGAGATGGATTCTGGAGGCTTCCGGAAAGTGACAGGGCCCTGCAGATATCTTGGGATGTGAGACCTAAAGCAGAAAGCCAGATGAGCCATGCTGTGCCTGGGTTTGTGAGACACAAGGGAGTCGTGACTAAAAACTGATGTTGTTTCAAGCCACTAAATTTGTGCTTGTTTATAACAGCAATAGAAAAACCAGTATGTATACCCCAGGTAATTGGGAGAGCGTGGCTGGGAGTGGGGATCCAGCAAGCAACCCTGCTGCTCTCTCCTCAGTAATACTTTACCAGTCAGTTGGGGAAAGGTCCTGAGTACCCTGCATGCAGGCTGCAGGGCCTTGGTGGAAATGTTCAGGGAGGGGAATGGGGGCAAGTTCCATGGAACAGAGGTCCCCAAATCCCAGACTTTCCTGAGTCTCTGGGGTCTACATCTGTTGTAAAAGGCAGGGCCTAAACTTTGATATTTTTTAAAGTTTTAAAAATTATTTTTATTTTTATTTTAAAGTGTGGTGAAGAGGAATATTCCATTTAAGATGGGGTGTGTGTACATTTTACATTTTATGATCGTCCAAAGGTCACAGGTCAACAAACATCGGAGATGTCACCCAGAGTCTTCATTTGCTCTGAGGACTGGACGTGGAGCTTACTCAAGTGACTTCAGATTCTCAGGCCTTAGTTTCCTCATCTATAAAATGGAGAGGGGGGATAAAAATCCAAGACTGCTTTGACCTAAAACATCTGTGATGTCTGGTCACGCCTGCTACATGTTCATTGGTCACCAGGTCCACTTGTGGCATGAGCAGAGGCCGCATGTTACAGCACCAACCTCACCTCCCTGCCCTCCTACCCATCTGTTAGATCTCCCTTTGTTCCTTCTTTGTGAGCAAACAGGTAAATATCTTTGTGGCTCAGGGCAGGATCCTGACCACAGGGCTGGTGGGGCTGATGATGGATCTCTGAGGTCTCTTCCAGCTCTCAGACTTATGACCCGTTCATTCTGGCCTTGAATGGCCAATGTTTCATAAAACCTGAGGACTCTTGATGGTTTTAATGTTGAGCTTAATCCTTAAACCCATCTGTATAGTGCTCATCCACAATGTGTTCCCGAGGTATCCATTTTTCTAATTGGATTATACAAACACATCTCATTTGTGACGCTTGCTGGGTGGTTGGTGTTAGTCCTCTATTGTCCCCAAAACATCACTGTCATACCAGTGTGAGGAATCACAGAATTTAGGCACAGTTTCTTCCAAGCACTTCACCTGGGCTGGGGAAGCCTGCAGCTCTCCAGACCTGCCAGAGCTAACTCTGAGAGTCAGTCACAGAAGCTTCAGAAAATAAGTAACTCCCACAGAAACCAAGTATCAGTCAGGGTCCAGCCAGCAGGCAGAAACCATGTAGTAATCTGAAAGTTTAATATTAAAAATTATGAACTACTACAAATGATTGCATAATGGGAGATTGACTAGTAAGAAGCAAACTCTAAAGAATGCAGGAATCATAGACATGAGAAGTAGCTACTACTCTGGGGGCCAAAATAGAACATCTAAGGAAGAGGCCTTCTCTGGTGAGATCTAGACCTGTTGGGGAGAGCACAGTAGTGACTCAGTGCTGGGAGAAGTGGCTGTGGTGCTGCCCCAGTAGCACTTGATGGAAAACTTTTCTTTGAGAAATGAGGGAAGCTGTCCACAGGGTGAAGCTGTATTCAGAAGCTGCTGCAAAGCTGCTCTCAGGCATGCTGGGGAGGCTACTCCTGCTGGCCACTGGCCATGACAGAGCCCATACTGGAGAACATACAAACTGTGGAAGCTGGTTAAGAGATGCACTCCAGGACTGGAGAGAAAATGCCTTCCTTATTCAGCATCCCTCTGGTGCCCTCTGCTGGCAAGGAATAATACTATGACAACAGCAAAGGAGAAATGTTCACAGGGCCCAGCTCTAGTTTTGCAGAGCAGGCAATGGAATTTGAATTTGGAACTGAAAATTATCAATACATTGATAACTGCCACAACTAAGTTAATTGAATTCACTAAAGTCAAGACAAGTAAGGTCATGGGAGAAGTGGAAGCCTCTTCACTTCCTCTTCTCTCCAGGAACCCACAGCAAAAGAGGAGGTTGAGACCAGTGATGGGGTCAGGACTGCTGTGTGTGGGCACCCAGCACAAATGCCCCATAATTCGGGGAGTTCATTCACAACAGTCACACAGGCCTTGCTGTGATGTTGTGCGTGTTGGCAGTCCGTGTGGAGAGGTAATTTACATATTGCAGATGAGCATCAGTCATTCCTAAGGTAAAGAGGGAGTTAGTGGCAGGGTATAGACTATTGACCTGGTTGCAATACTCCCAGGCCAGTCACGATGATGTAGGGGTAGCCCACCTCAACCTTGGTAGGACTCACTAGCTGTGTGTTTTGGGGGAAGTTACTAGTGCCAGAACTGTATATTTGTACCTCATTCACTCACCAAATCATTTATTTATGGACTCAGAGGCATATTTACTGGGAAGCTAATGAAGTGGAAGCCTCAGGGTCCCTGACATGGGCACCTCCCAAAGCCCTGTCTTATATGTGTCCCTAAGTCTAAATAGACCCCCTGTGTGGTATAAGCTTCAGGTCCCACAAAACCTGGGTTCACCCTAAGCCTCTATCAAGCACCCCTGTTCAGACAGTGTGCTAGGCTCAGGGATGCCTGTGTTGGCTCCTGTGTTAATAGCTGCACTGCCTCAAGCAATTTAGTCCTCTCTTACATTTACTTTTCTCAGCTATAAAGCACAGGTTGTGAGGATTCCACCAGGAAGGATGTGCAAAGGGATTGGGCCCTGAGCAGACCCCCAGGGACAGGAGCTCCAGCTCCATCTTCAGGGGAAGGGCAGGGCTGCAGGGAATAAGATACAGTCAGTGCCTGGCTGGTATACAAAAGGGTCCTCAAATTAACAGAGGGTAAGGGGGTACATGTGGGGGTCTGGGGACCCTCAGCTGAGGGTAGGGTAAAATTTTGAATGGGAAATTCTGAAGGAGCTAGATTTCCTGGGAAGAGAGGGTAGGGGGAATTCTGGAGGGAGGAATAGAAGGCAGGAGACAGGACACCTTACAAAAGTGAACAGCTACACAGAACTGTGATCTCTCTCTCTCTTTTTTTCACTGAGTCTCACTTTCTTGCTCCTGATAGAGTGCCGTGGCATCATAGCTCACCGAAACCTCAAACTCAAGTGATCCTCTTGCCTTAATTTCCTAAGTGGCTGGGACTACAGGCACCTGCCATAGCGCCTGGCTGACTTTTCTAACAGTCTCACTCTTGCTCAGGCTGGTTTTGAACTCCTGAGTCAGCTCCTCAGAGTGCTGGACTACGGGCATGAACCACTGCACCTGGCCTGTACGGATAGTTTGACTAAAATGTATTTAAAAATCCATGGGCCCATGTGGGGTCTGGTAGTTGATCGATGAAGATTTTGAATGGCGGGTGGAGAAGAGGCGCTGACCTGTCCATGTACTGTCTAGTCAGTACACATGCAGGCTCTGCGGTGGGCAGCTGCTGTCTTTCTGTGGTCTTCACTGTCGAAGGCACCATTCCTGGTCAAGGTCGTATCTCCACGAGAGAAAGCAGCAGTGCTGTCATCATTCACCGTGCCCCGGCTCTCGGGAACCTGTTTGAACTAAAACCCTAGAGACCTGGGACTGTCCCTGTAACGTTGGCTCCTTCAGTAGTCCTGGGACTGCCCTGTAACGTTGGCTCCTTCAGTAGTCCTGGGACTGTCCCTGTAACGTTGGCTCCTTCAGTAGTCCTGGGACTGTCCCTGTAAATGTTGGCTCCTTCAGTAGTCCTGGCTGACCTGCTGCACATGTGTTACATGGTTGAGTTGAACTGTGTCCCTTCCAATAATGCAACTTTATTTGAAGATAAGGTCTCTACCGAGTTAAAATGAGGTCATTAGAGTGGGATCTAATCCACTCTGACTGGTGTTTTCTTAAAAAGGGCAACTCTGGGCACAGACTCATATGGGTAGAATGGCAGGTGAAGGTGGAGCGGTTCTGCTTCGCTCTGTGACATCAGGCAAGTTACTCAGGGATCAAGTTTAGATGTTTGTCTCCTCTAAATCTCCTGTTGAAATTTGATCCTCAACACTGGAGGCAGGGCCTAAGTGCAGGTGTTTGGTCGTGGGGGCAGAACCCTTACAAATGCCTGAGTGAGTTCTCATTCAAGTTCCCATAAGAGCGGTTTCTAAGAAGAGCATGGAACCTCCTCCTCACCCGGCTTCCCCTCCCTCCAGGTGGTCTCTGTACACCATCTCCTTTCACCTTCTGCTACGAGTGGAAGCAACCTGGTCCCTCCCCAGAAGCAGATGCCAGTGCTATCAGCCTGCAGAGCTATGAGTTCAATAAATCTCTTTTCTTCATAAATTACAGCTTAGGTTATTCCTTTATAGCAACATAAAGGTACCAAGATGCTCAGTCTTTCTGGATTTCAGCTTCCCAGTGTGTAAGGGCTGGAGGGCACTGCCCGAGTGGGAATTCTGTTGCCAGGTGTGGTCTATGACTCCCTGACAGCTGACCTGGCTGTTCCATGTCTCAGTTTCCTCCGCTCTGAAGTGAGATAACAGCACCTGAGTAATGTGGGTTGTGAGGACTCAACAGTCAGTACAGGTGAAGCCTGAGACCAGAGCACACAGCAAGCACTCACTCAGTGTCAGCGATGGTGACTGTCACTCTGGGCCACTGGGTGGAGTGCACGATTCCAGGCTTTCTATCTGCAGGCACTCAACACGGGGCTGGAACCTGGTAGACACTCAAAAGTGAGCCTGAAAGACCTGCTCAGTCCACCCCTCTGTCCAGCTCATTCCACCTCTATGTGGGCTGGCGGGAAGACCAGATGGATTAGGCTCTCAGGTCGGCAGGGACCTTGTGGGAGGCTGGGAGGGCCACATGGGGCCTCACTTCCCACACAGCCAGATGGGGACTCTGAGGCTCCATCTCCCCCCGATACACTACACTTTCCTTCTACCCTACCTTCCCACCATGAATGCAAAAGTGAGCCTCCCGGGAAGCCACCAGAGTAGCCAGGAAAGACAAAAAACGTGGGAGAAAAGCAGGCAAAGAACAGAAATAGGCATCAGGAAGAGCAATTGGAGAGAAGAGCCTCTGTGATGTGTTGTACTGGTTGGCAGAATGGGAGAAGACAGGCAGGGGCAAGGCAGGGCTGGGAACCCAGCGGGAGGGAGCCGGGAGAGGGAGAGCCAGCCCCAGAGGGCACTGCTGCCCCCTGAAGATGGGCTCCACACCCTATTGGTATTTTTTGTCCTGACTGGGAGCTTCTCCTAAAGACCCTATTACAGGCCCCAGGGACAGGCCACCTTCACAACTGGCACCCCAGAGAGAACCTGGAAGGTGGGCCTGGGCTTGACTCCACCAGGAGGAGACCAGGGTGCCTGTCTGCACTGGCACTTGGTAGAACTGAGGCTCTGCGTTCCCAGGAGTCACACCAGGAGGAGAAGGTGGGGATAGGGGTCGGCATTGTCCCAGGCTCACCCTGGGTGAAGTATTTTCCTGCTCCATTCTTTCTTTCATGTCATTTATGAAATGATAACATAACTACATACATAATAACACCAGGCTCAGTTCTAAATGCTCTATATGTGTTAATCCATTTAATCCCCTCTCCCCAGGAAGCGGCCATCCCCACCTGCAGAGAGGAGACACATGCCTGGCCAAGTCACCCAGTCAGTGGCAGAGCTGGAGTCCTATGCCAGCCTGTTCTGGGAATCCGTCTGCAGGGCACGGCCCTTTGGCTTTGTTATTGCTGTTTTTAAAAAATTGTATTAGTCGTTAATTTATTTTATAACACAATAAACTGCCACCTCTTGATGGGCTGAGAAAAGGGATTTCTGTGCCTCTGCTGTTTAGGATGATTACTTGTTTGATTGAGATTTAATGAGTGGAAATAAAAAATACTTTCAGTGTATATACATTATCAGGTAATATATATTCAAAACAGGATATTCAACGTTAAACATCTGCTAAGATACATTAATTTGTGTGGGAGTGTTATTGCCTCGTTCTGATATGAATTTACTGATGAAATCCATCACTCCATATTTACAAATTGGCTTTGATGTTCTGGGCAGGAGCCTCCCCTCTGAATTGATGAAATGTGTTATGTGGCATCAGTGGCCTAAAACACCATTAACCACGAGGAAGATATGAATTGCAGCAGAGCCCTGGGTACAATGATAAAGTCATAAGTACGTTTTCTGCTTGTTGATGGAAGAATTTATATTGGCAACCCGTCCAGCTCCGCTCCGCTCTGCCTACTGAAGCTCCCCGCCACCCCCCAGCTCCCACTTGCTCCCCCGACTCTGAGGAATTGGATTTCAAGTCACACCAACGTCGCAATGACTGAGTGCACTTGGAGTGTGCTGCTGTAATTAGTCTGTGGAAGGAGGCAGGCTCGTGATGGAGGAGGGAGCCACCCTCTAGACAGCTCCAAGATGGCAGCCCAGGCTGGGAGGGGCCATGCACCCCTGGGCTCTGACAGAGCGGCCGCACACCCACCCTGTCTGAGGGAGGCACCGAGCCCTCTACCCACTGATCTTGCCTTGACTTCCTCAGAGGGAGGGCATGGCCACCGAGGGAGGTGAGGAAAGAAGCTTTCTTCCAACAGAGCAGCGCCAAGGGCAGACAAGGACTGCTCAGAAGCTGGTCCTGAGCCCCTGCCTTCTGGGGACTACCCTCCCCTAGAGAGACTGACTGGACTTGATGCCTCCCTGCTCTGGGACCTCAGGCCCAGGCTTCTGCAGCCATAGCGAGAGTACCTGGGCCTGCTGGGAGTCTGGCAGGTTCTCCAGCCCCACGGAGCTTTCTGGAGCAGCAGCAGCTTCTTCCTGTCCCTCACACTTAATCTAGGAAGAGCAGACAAATGTGGCCTGGAGTCAACACTTTATACATGGTTAGTACAAAGTGTTGAGATACACAAAAATCATGAAACATAAAATCCATACGGACAAAAACAAGGGAAGCCCTCCCTGCAACACAATAAGCCCAGAAAGTAGAATCAGGACAGAAGCAGAAAGGACGCCTCTGACTATGGTTCTTGAAACAATGGACCATAACAGTCTGTTTTAAAACTTTGTAGTGACCCATGTGTTACTAAGGGAATTTTCCTGAATCACTTACTTAGAAAATGAAAATGGGGGCTCCAGGTGTCAGGTGGAGGCTACGGGTTCTGTGGCCATGATGTTCTGGCAGCATCCCAGGGCAGGGCCTGGGGATTTATGTGGTGCCACAGCTCAGCTTCACTCTGAGTAACAGACAGGTTGCTCCAGAGAGTTAGGAGGGAGGGAGACCCACAGACCCACCCTCAGTTAGTCATGTAAACACTTAAGTTGATAACAGCAACCACCACTTGCTAGCTTTTGGTTAGAATGCTTTTGGTTGTAAACAACAGAAAAGACACTTGAAATGTGTTTGAATCAAAGAAATTTCACGGCTCACATATGTGAGGCATTAGAGGGCTCAGATGTCTTTGGTGGGGGTCCTGCTCTGGTTTTCTCCTCTCCCTCCCCACAGTCGTCTGCTTCTCAGTCTGGCTTCCTTGGCAGCCAGTAGTGCTCAGGGCTGAGGATTAAAGCCTCAGAAATATAGTCTGAACTCTGAAATCTGTAGGTTTCACATCTGTAGACTCAGCAGAGGATTAAAAATATTCAGGAAAAAATTAACAATAAAAAATAATACAAATAAGACACCAACACAGTAAAACAACTATTTACGTAGCATTTACTAGGCATTATAATAATCTACAAAGGATTTAAAGCATATGGGAGTGTGTGTCTGGGTTACATGCACCATTTTGTACCACAGCCTGGAGCATCTAAAGATTTGGGTATTTTCAGGATTCCTAGAACCAACCCTAGGGAACACTGACTAACTACCAACTGTATCATCAGGGTGAAAATGGACCTTTTGCTCCAAACCTTCCAAGATAAGAACTGAGCTTTACTCTGATTGGACCAACCTAGGTCACATGCCCAAGGTCATATGATTTGGATTAAGCCAATCAAGCCATGACCTGGTCTAACCAGCCCAAACTCCATAGTTGGTATGTTTGGCCTGGATGCCTGGGGGTGACCATCAGTGAGAGGGTCCAAAATGCACGCATTATCCTCATGTAGGCCTCCAGCAACCCCCACATACAGCCATTTGTTTTCTTCCCTTCTCAGGTTGCCCCACTTATGAGTGAGAGATCATTGGGTGAACCCATCTGTCACCCTCCAGCTCAGCTTCCCAGAGCTGTGTCTAACCTCCTGGGTGTTGGAGAGGAGTCACACAGACAATTGAAGTAGAGCCTCTGTTTGGCAGTGTGCGGGGAACACAGCTGTGAGTTCATGGAAAGGAGCACTTTCAAAAACAAATGGCAGAAGAAAGAATGAGGGCTGCTCCAGAAGAGAAGCACCATGGGACCCTTCAGAGAGGGGTGGTGAGAAGGGTCTCAGAGCAGGGGCTGACCTCAGAGGGTCTCTCAGTCACATGGAAGGGCCTGGGGAGAGGACAGAGCTGCAGCATGGGCCTCAGGTGGCCACACAATGGGGAGGTCAAACCTGAATGCTGGGAATTAGACCTGGTAGCAAAATATCCTATTGTGTTTCACTGACATGAAGGAACTGTCAATTCTAAGATGCTCTCCTGTTGTGGATCACTAGGTAAAGAAAACATTGCCAATAAAATTGGCACAACAGTTTTATATCACTTCAAATGTTTATGTTTTTTGAAAGATACCTTCTGGACTTGATTGGCATGGATCTTATCCTGTGTCACTCTTGTGCTTACATAAAATTGAACAAATAACATTGGTTAGGGTATTTCTGAAACTTCCCCCATTCAGCATCTCTGTCCAGCTAAGGACATGGCACCCCTTTTGGGCTCAGAGTATGGGCCTGTGATTCCCACAGTGACTGGACCATAAGCGGCTGGAGCCAGCTCTGATAGAGGTATTTCCGATTTGGTGATTTCTCAGCCTTGGGGTTGCACATCTAGGTATGGAGCAAGTAGTTGCTTCTTGCGTGTTAACTCTCTATGTCTTCCTTTGTCGGGCTCTATTTGATATAAAGCACTCAGTTATTTTGCAAAAAACCCATGAAATTATGGTGAGAAGTATTTGCTTCACTGACATCAAATTTACACCCCAGTGCTCTATGTCCATGCTCATCACACACAATATTTTTTCATTTCAAGGCTGAATCACAATGTAATATTTTGGAGAAATATTTTAAAATAGCAATTAAACTCTCCGTGTGTAGTACCAATAATGCCCATTAAAGTGACAACCATATGAAATACTGTGATTGAATAAGCACAGGCATAGTGAAGGCAACCTGGCAGCTTGTTATACCTGTCACTGCCTGACAGTGATTGTAATAAACATCCCTATCAGAATCCAAAAATGTACATCTTAAAATCGACTCACCATGGCAGTTCCTGCCTTACCAGCATCAGGGATGTATTTATAGAGGGCTCCGTGAGGGCAAGAGGCATAGACCACCAGCCTGCACATTGGAATCACTTAGGGACTTTCAAAAAAAATGACCAATACCCAGGACACATCCCCAGAGATCCTTATAACAACAGGCCTGGAGTGGAGCTCCCTGCATCAGAACGTTTTATTTTATTTTATTATTTAATTAAATTAATTTATTTATTTTTGAGACAGAGTCTCACTATGTCGTCCTCAGTAGAGTCTTGTGGCATCACAGCTCACAGCAACCTCAAACTCAGGCTTAATTGATTCTCTTATCTCAGCCTCCCAAGTAGCTGGGACTATAGGCACCCTCCGCAACGTCTGGCTATTTTTTGGTTATAGTCGTCATTGTTGCTTTCTCTGGCCGGGGCCGGGTTCGAACCCAACAGCCTTGGTGTATATGCCTGGTGCTCTGCCCACTGAGCTATGGGCACTGCCTTTCAGAATGTTTTAAAAGCTCCCTTGGTGATTTTAATGTGCCACAGAATTAGATGCCCCAAGGTTTCAGGAAGAAGAGTGTCCCTATGGGGGGCTGTCCCTTTGAGAGTCTCTGCACTTGTGCTGGGGCAAAACCTGGAAGGTAGCAAAGTGGCCGTGGCCCCTCAGGATTCCCTGGCCAAGGAAGAAGGAAGATGGTCCCTATACCTTGCCCTGTAGAACACCAGACATTATGCATTCCTCGTCTGTTCCCCTCCACACACACTTGTATGCACATACACAAAGCACACGACTCTGCCCCAGGTGTGCACATGTGAAGACACATGTCTCCCAAGTGAGTCACCCTCTGTGAAGAGCCCCACACGAATCCTCCACAAGCCTTTGCATCTCAGCTCAGGTTCAGCCACCAGATAAATCCAGTGTGACTTGTATTTCCTGCGCAGACTTGGCAAATTGGTGCAAACACGCCTCCCCCTCACTGGGCAGTCCTGGCTGCAGCAGCAGCTGGCCGACAGCAGCACCAGGGCCTGTGACTGCCTCCGTCTGCTCCTCCTGGGCAGGAGAACACATTGTCATAATGCAGTTAAATCAGAAACCAGGGCCTCCAGGCCCCCCACAGATGCCCTGTCCTGGGAGAGTGTGCGTGCTTAGGTGGCGGTCAGGGTGGGTTGCTGGCTAGAGCTGCAGGCACTCAGGCAGAGGAGGCAGGCATTGGGGAAGGACCTGGTTAGAGAGAAGGGCTTCTGCCATTTCCGCAGCAAGCCCCCTGCCCCGCACACTGCTGTCACTAGCCCTCTCAGAGTCTGGATGAGAATCATACTCTCAGCTCCTGACCTCCCAAGCCCTGCCCCAAGTCTCTCTCAGAGTCTGGATGAGAATCATACTCTCAGCTCCTGAGCTCCCAAGCCCTGCCCCAAGTTGCTCCGGGAGAAGGCAGAGTCGTCTTCCTGCCGTTGTGTTCTGTACTGCGCAAGTTCCAAACGTGGACGTTATCAGCTTCATGTCATTGTCACACTGGAAGGGATTACATGCTTCATTCAAGCTTTCCAACCATGCTCTCATTTGAAGACTTTTGAGTTACAATTTCTTGGTAAGAATTTAATTATCTAGAGTGGAGAGAAACCTGTGGTCTAGGAACGGGCTTCAGGGATGCCCTAGAAACTGAAAATGTCACGTTCATGTGACAGAGGCACTTTATTTTTTTAAGTGAAAGAGGGTTTTCAGATTCTCGGATGGGTTGGTGACCCCCAGATGGTTAAGGACTCTTCTGTATGTGGGAAAGCTCATTTGATTTTGGAATTTTATCTCTCACGTTGCTTAGGCAGCTTGGCCATATTTACTGAGGGGCTGCAATGGAGTCTAATGCCAGTCACTGAGGAGCACAAAGTAGAATTAGATGAAAAAGAAAAAGGACGAGATAGAAGAAAAACTAAGACTCATGAAGCCAACAGCAGCATTACTCACAGTAGCCCAAAGATGGACATGAGCCAAGTACAACGCAGGGGAACCCGGAGGGCATACGCTAAGTAGAATCAGCCAGTCACAAAGGGACAAATAAGGTGTAATTCCATTGATAGGAGGCACCTGAGAGTCACAGAGACAGAAAGCAGAGCAATGGTTGTCAGGGGCCCAGGGAGAGACAGGGGCTCGTGTCTACAGAGACAGAAAGCAGAGCGATTGTTGTCAGGGCCCGGGGAGAGAGACAGGGGCTTGTGTCTAACAGGTGCACAGTTTCAGTCTGGGAAGATGAAAAAGTTCTGGAGTTGGATGGTGGCCAGGGTTACCCAACAGTGTGAATGCATTTTTGACCATGGAACTGTCCACTTCATGATGGGCACGTAGGTTAATTCCACATCTTTGCAATTATGAGTTGTGCTGTGATAAGCTTTTGGGTGCAGGTATCTTTCTGATAAGCGACTTATTTTCCTTTAAAAGGGTAGAAAAGGAAAACAGAAAACATCCCCGATATATTTGACATATTTTGATATATGTCAAAATATCATAGAGTCCTGTCTACCTGTCACCACAGAACCACGCATTGGACTCTGAGTTTTCCAGCAGCCAAGTCCCCAGCATTTTTCCTTGGAGAGCGAGGGGCTTCCCGGACTTATGAAGCCAAACACTTGTTACAATGGCCACTTAAATGCCGACAATTAAAACCAATACCTATTACACGGTCATTTAGATCTGTAACAATTTGCTAATGCTTTTATCAGCTAATGAGGTTGGAAGAAGGTGAACTGCGATTTAACCAATATATATAATTTAAAATGAGGGTAATATCCAATAAATTGGTGTTTTATGAAACAGAGATGTGGAGATAGCGTGAAAGATGGATGGATGGACGCAGAGCCTTCATTCCATCAGCAGATGTGCAGAAAGTCAGGCATTCTGCCTCGGGTTAGGCACACATGCTTCAAATCCAGTAGGTTTCCAGCACCCGGAAAGCTCTCTTTGGCTCACAGAAGGCTTTGCTAACCAGGTGGGAGCTCCTGGGCGTGATGCTGCCTGGGAGGGCACAAGGCCACATGCGCATCCCTGAATCATACATGCTCTTGCAGGTGGGAGCAGCCCCCAGAATGCTGCATCACCCCAGCTGGCCAGCGCTCTAGACAGGGCCTGGTCCCAGCGTACGGTGCTGGAGGTAGTTGCTGGTCCTGTAGTCCTGGCCCCCCGCTGGGAGCTGATTTCTAACGTTCCCAGAACACACTCCATGGAGGTGGTAGGTGGGCCTGAAAAAGCCCCCTGAAGCAGCATCACCTGCCCTCCCAGGGAGGTACTAGTTAGGACAACTCAAGGCTGAGTGCTCCCTCATGCCAGCTGCACCCCAGCCCCCACCTCCAGGCCAGTCCTGTGGTCCTGATTCTGTGGGTATGTGGGGACAGCTCTGTCACAAAATCTCAGATGCCTTAGGTGCTGTGACCAGGGCTGGGTGGGACTTTTCCTGCTTATGAGGGCCTGCATTCTGCAGGCTGCAGGCTGCGTGCAGCAGGTCCCACTATCATTCCTAGGGAGCACGAAGGGCCCCAGGGCACGAGCCCAGGGATGGGGCAGTCAGGAGGCGTCCTTCCCAGCACTCCCCAAAGACTACCTGCTCCACCCTTCTCCGAGGCTGAGGAGGGGCTGGGACAAAGAGGGTGCTGTGGACATGGGTGCCCATAGGCACAGAAGCATAAGCTGCCATCAGCTCAGTGGGGCCTTCTAGTCCAGAGAGGCCTCTGCACTGGTGCCTGTGGGGCAAAGCTGAGTTGCAGGTGAAGTGTCACCAGCTTCAGTGCTCCTTCCGGGGGCGAGGGGGTCTGAGCCATGGCCTGGGAATGCCTGGGGCACCCCATGCCTGTTCCAGGTGCCAGGGGCTGAGCTGGCCTTCAGACAAATGTTGACACTGAAGCAGGGCAATATTCCCTCGGTGGGCTGCGTCTAGTTTGGTTCTGTTTCCTCTTGGGTCTTTGGAACGTAGTCTCTGCTCTGTTTCAAGAAGGGAAATGGAGCAAATTGCTGTCCTGTTCTTTCCCAAAAAATACTTGAGAAGGGCCCCATGAAATCAAGTGTCAGGGACCACCCCGTGCCTGAAAGGACACAAATCATTTGAACAACTAGAGAGAGCGAGGGGCTGGCACCTGCTGTGCTGCAGGAAAAGGCCAGGGGGTTACTGGGTGGGGCTCACCATCCCTGGGGTGGGGGTCACACTGAAGCAGCCCCTGGACCCACATCTTTTCTTTAAGGGTCCCTGCGCCAGGACAGTAAACAGAGCTGTGAGTTCAAGGCAGAGGTAGAGATCTGGCGCCAGGAGCCCCTGACCTGCTCCCAGAACAGGGGAGATGTGTAAGGGGAGCCCCGCAGAGGCGGTGTGACAGGAGCTCCTGTCCAGGTGTTCTGGCTGACCCCACCTGTGCTGGCCACAAGGCAGCTTCCTGAAGGATGAGGGACAGTGCAGGTGGGGGGCGCTGAGGGCTGCCGTGAGCTGGGAGTTTCCAGAACTGGTCAGAGGGGCTTAGAGGTTCACACCAGCATGTGTCCCGCCACAGCTCTGGGAGGCATCTATCCTTCTCTCTTCACGCTGCTAAGAAAAAAGTGCACTCTTCAGTCCTGCATTGGCCGGTTTGAAACCTCGAAGTCATACGCAGCGAGGTAATGCGAGGGGGGCGGAGTTCAGACTGTTACCCCAGAGCCTGAGGGCCCCACAGGGGCACAGAGTATGATTGAGCTGGACGGGGATAACAGGGTGGAGGGGGGACAAAGAAAAACAGTTCACTTTTTGGGCAGTAAAATATACATGCCTTACAACGGACCATTTTAACCAGTTTCTAGTTGAGTGGCATAAGGTTATTCACACTATGCAACCGTCACCACCGTCCGTCCCATTAAATGTCTGCAGCCCCTGGCAGCCACTGGTCCACTCCTGTCTCCAGGAATCTGACTTCTGGGTACTTAGAGCAGTGGAATCATCTTCAGTGTTCATCTGTGTTGTCGTATTTGTCAGAATTTCCTTTTATAGGCTGATAACAGCGCTGTGTACACGCGGGCCACATTGTCCTAATCTGCTCGTCCACTGACGAACGCGCAGGTTCCTTCTGCTTTTGGCTGCTGTGAATGATGCTGCCGTGAACATCAGTGTACAAATACCTCTCCGAGTTCCTGCTTTCAGCTCTTTTGAGCATTTACCCAGAGGTGGAGGTGCTGGCTCCCACAGCAGATCTGCTCAGTGTCCGTGAGGGACACCGCACCGGCTCCCACGGTGAAGCCCCACTGGACTACCGACCATCTGCGCTGGCTCCACCTAGCTGGCCAGGAGGAGCCGTCTGAACTTGACTCCTGTCCTTTCAGGTGCCCATCTATGACACATTCTCCTTGATCTGCAATTTATTCATTTCTGAGATTTTAAAATTTCTCCCCCAGTTAGACTTTTCGTCCCCTGAGGGCAGGAGTGGAGACGGCTTTGCTCACGCTTGTCCCATTGCTCGGCACAGCTACCACCTCCGTACGTGTTTGTCAGGCAAAACACAAGACACACACCAACAAGATGGCACGAGTCTCAGGCAACCTTCAAGTGACCTTGAAAAATTACTCAGAGTCCGTGTTTTGCTCTAAAAGATGGGGATAGTATCAGTGTTGTGAGCTTATTATAAAGGTTACGAGTAACAAATATGCACAAAGGTCAACCCCCCACTGCTGGATTGACTGGCTAAAAAAAAAATGCAGAAAGAGCCCAGTCTTGATTTTGGTGCAGAGTAGGTAGTTGCACAAATGGTAAAAAAAAGAAAAACAGAGCTCCTGTGAAATGTGGTCCTCACCCTTCCTCAGTAGGCTCAATCTTACTCCTCAGAGTAAAGCTGGGAAACTTCTGGATTAGCCTACCACACTCATTTTATAGCAGAGGAAACTCTAAGTTAGAAAAAAGGTGATTCTTTCTTTTTCCAAACTTTTTTGATTCTGATCAACCAGTCACCCTCTGGTTGAGATTCTGCTCCAGTGACCAAAAGGAGAAAGATGTGGGCCCTGTGATTGAGTCCAGAGGCTGAAAGTGAGTTTGAGGCCAGTCTGATGGGCCCACCTGGACCCAGGACAGGTGTTGGTACCTCTGGACTCCTGTTGCAGTGCCCTCCCTGGCCTTGACTGAGGGGCCTAGCTCTGCTTCCTGGCAGGCCTATTGTCATGGTTGAATTATGTTCCCTAAAAAGGTATGTTGAAGCGTTAACCCCAGAACCTGTGAATGTGACCTGATTTGGAAATAGGGTCATCACAGACGTAACTGGTTAAGATGCAGTCATAGTGAAGTGGGAGGGCCTTAACCCAGCCTGACTGGCATCCTCATGCTGTTAAACATATGTGTGTTCATCAGGTGTAGTTCTGGACCAGCGTGAGCAGGAAGGAGTGACATGAGACTGGTGAGTCAGCCAAATAACCCCAGCATGAGCAAGAACCATGCTGTGAGCAAGAGCGTAGGAATCACAAGTGGCAGTGCCCCACGCTGGGTGCCTTGCCGATGTCACGCAGAATCCAATCAGAGAGCCTCCAAACGTGTGCTCTGGGAGAACGAATTAGCCAAATGTCCTCAAGAGAAGAAAGAGTCAAGCTCAACTTACTCTCTCTTTTCTCAAAGAATGAAATGTCTGGATAACTCTAGTAACTACAAAGAGATACTAGTAAAACATGTGCCATGATCTTCCAGTAGTCCAGAGTAAAAAAGCACAGTTATTGGATAATAAGGAGAGGACACGCACAAAACTGGAAGATCATTTCACTCCTGGGAAAGATACCAGTGTTAAGGAAGACAGGCACTAGAGGTCCTCAGGCATAACAAGCACATCTTCCTAATAAAAAGAAACTCAGGGCGGTGCCTGTGGCTCAAAGGAGTAGGGCGCCAGTGGGTTCAAACCCAGCCCCAGCCAAAAACAGCAAATAAATAAATAAATAAAATAAAAAGAAACTCACCCTGATGACTGGTGGCCCAGGTCTGACACTGGCACAGTGTGTGCAACCATGTCCTGACCAAAAACCAGTAGGTTACCAGCCCAAGGCCTGCCAACTCCCTGTGGGGTCGAGACATTATTCTTTTACTTTGGAGTCTGGTAAAATTTCCAAAATTCCAGAAAGGTATAAAGTATCAGTTATTGAACTTATGGTTACTGAAATCTTAGGGCAAAGTAAAGAATGTAGCATAGGGGATCAAAAGAGGAAATGAATTAAACCGTGGTGTCCACATGGTCGTAGTGCTTTTGGTGTAAGGGCACTAATCAATTTTGTAATCTTTCATATTTTTCTGTGGGACCAATTTGCATTTGAAGGATCTTAGAATATTAAAAGGAATTAATATTAGAATAGAGAGGCCTTAGTTAAATGCCTAAAAGTCCTGAGCAAATCTTTTATTGCCAAATCTTTAATTTTTTAAAAATTTAAAACACATAAATTTTATTTTTCCTTTTCCTAAAACACTAGAGCAGCACACAGGATAGTAACTCAGCACACAGTATAAACTGATGTGTGCAACCAATAATCCCCCAAATGGGTAAGTCTCATTTGGGAAGTCTTTAAAAACTTATCCCTTAGCCAGGGGTTGTGGCGGGCACCTGTAGTCCCAGCTACTTGAGAGGCTGAGGGAAGATAATAGCTTAAGCCCAAAGAGTTTGTAGTTGCTGTGAGCTGTGACGCCACAGAACTTTACCAAGGGTGATACAGTGAGACTCTGTCTCAAAAAACAAAAACAAAAACAACTCATCCCTTAAATTACCTTTATTAAAGTTATCAACAAATAAAAGGTGTCACCTCAGAAAAATCTTAGTTTAAAAGATACCTCAGGGCAGCGTCTGTGGCTCAAAGGAGTAGGGCACTGGCTCCACATGCCGTAGGTGTTGGGTTCAAACCCAGCCCTGGCCAAAAAATAAAAAGATACCTCAACAAGGATTAATGTGTAAGAGTATTATGATACTCTAAGCTCACTCCGAGGAATGTGAGAACCTAAAATGAATTTAGACTTGAAAAGAATGGCAGAGGATTAAAGAGCTCATTTTAACTATGTTTTTGGCAAAAAGAACAAAAAAGTGAAAAACCTAAACAAAAACAAAAACAAAAACAAAACCTCAATTCCTAGAACCCAGGAACTTTTTGGAAGGAAAATACTTGATTTGCCTTTTAATAACTGAGCTACACCAAATAGTCTCAACTTCCTTTTTATTTAACGTGATACTGCTTGGGTTCCTAGTTTGAGAAGGATTATTCTAAAGATAAGTTTACTATTGCAACTTTCGCCATAGCGTCTCTGTCTACCTTGCATTTCAAGTGGAAGGAGAGGCATGTGGGAAAGAAAGGAAATTGAATTTTGCTACAGACCAAAATCATTCTACAAAATATAGAAGTGAACAGTTTACCATGCACTCATCAAGGCTTAATCAAAGTACACTGGGGTAGACTTTACAAACCTCCACTTCCTTTAGGGGGTCAGAGACACAGAACGCGGGCAGGACAGTAACCGTTTATAATGGGCACTGGAGATCTGCAGAGAACTTCATGCTGATTCACAGTGTTGCAATCTGGTATTTATTCAGCTCCCTAAAGCAGGAGGGGTTTGCCAATACTGAATGTCTTTCAAGAACAGTTTAAAACAAGCTACAAAACTTCCTTCCTCATTAACCAGCTTGTTCTGAGTTAGAGCTCTATTCACTTTGGTCATACACACCAAGGCAGGAACTTAGAGCTGTGTGGTTTCCATCCAGACAGATTTAACGTGAAAGAAATAACTCTAAGACAATTTTTAAAATTTATCATTCTAAGAAAACTTTTAAAATTATAAGTTGTAAGTAAGTATAAACATTTAGGGCAATGTTGATTATTTAATATCTCAAAGAACGCTAATTGTCTAATAAATTCCTGAGATTAATAATGAGATATTACCTAAATCACAATTAGTGGTGAACATTCCTTCTCCTGCACATATTCCCCTCAGACACAGAAATCCATCAGTCCTGAAAGTGGGAAACCAGTACTTTTCTAATATGTAGTAAACTAAATACATAGGGGTTTGAATCACACTTTGGGGAGTACCCTGTGGGCATAAAGAGCTTTGACCCACACCTTTAAATGTCTAGGCTGGAAGTGCCTCTTTCTGGAAGCTCCTAATAGACACCAGAATTGCAGCCTGAGTCAGAGGTACAGAATTACTCCGAATCTAATCTTGGCGGCTTGAAATAACAAACATGAATCGTCTCACATGGATTCTGAGCGTTGGGGATCAGCCTGGCTTAGGCGGGGGGCTCTGGGTCAGTGTCCGCTGAGGCTGTGGTCTCGGTGTAGGCTGGGGATTGGGTCATTTGGTGCTTGTCTGGGGTGGGGAATGCACTTCCCAGAGGGGCCTGAGACTGTGGTTCCTCACTGGCTGCTGGTCAGAGGCCTCAGTTCCTCACCAAAGGGGTGCTATCCAAAAGGGTGCTTGGCATGTAGCTGTCACAGAGCTGAGTCATTTCATGGTCTGGTCTTGGAATTGTATGCCTTCATTCCACTTTGTCCTTGATAGAAGTCCAGCCACACTCAGGAAGAGGGGATTAGGCTCCCCCTCTTTCAGAGAGGCCTGCCACAGAATTTCTGAACCTATTTTAGAGCCACCATAGCTCTGGAGCTGAAGTGAGAATTGATTTTGAATGTGAGGCACAAGTGACAGAGACTGTGCAATGTGGTTAGTTATCCTCACACTTCCAGCTTCCTTTTCTTTCTTTTTTGTTTAGAGAAGAATCTCACTTTGTCACCTTGGCTAGAGTGCAGTGGCCTGATCATAGCTCACTGCAGCCTCAAACTCCTGGGCTCAAGTGATCCTCCCACCTTAGCCTTCTGTAGGGACTACAGGTGTGTGCCACTTTGCTCGGCTAAATTTTACAATTTTTAGCGGAGACAGGGTCTTGCTATATTGTCCAGGCTGGTCTCAAATTCCTGGACTCAAGTGATCCTCCTGCCTCAGCCCCAAAATGCTGGGACTATAGGCATGAGCTCCTGTACCCACGCAGTCTTCTTTTTAAAGAATGCGTTATCCAGGCCTGGGACCCTGTGTCATCACAGCCATTTAAAGGTCATTAGCAGAAATAAAACCACAGTGACAAGGACTTGCTGTTTGCTGATTACTTCCTTTTACTTTTTAAACTGTTGTCTTTCTATCAGGATGAAGACCCATATTTGATTCCTCTTTTCTTTCTTTCTTTTTTTTATTTTTGAGACAGAACCTCAAGCTGTCCCCCTGGGTAGAGTGCCCTGGCATCAGAGCTCACAGCAACCTCCAACTCCTGGGCTCAAGCAAGTCTCCTGCCTCAGCCTCCCAAGTAGCTGGGACCACAGGCGCCCACCACAATGCCCGGCTATTTTTTGGTTGCAGCCATCATTGTTGTTTGGTGGGCTCGGGCTAGATTTGAACCTGCCACCTTAGGTGTATGTGGCTGGCGCCTTAGCTGCTTGAGCCACAGGCACCGAACCTGATTCCTCCTTTCTTTCTAGGACTTTGTAGCAGTTTCTCAAATAAGGGCAAAGATTTTTTTTTCCCCCCTGGGGTGTTTCAGAGTTTGTGAAGACCCAGAACAGATTCTCTAAGCGTGTATGCCTTGCCTGTGCACATAGAAGTGCGTAGAAAGTCGACTGTGTGTTGACTCCTGCCCTCACTCACTTATTCTGCCTGTGCTACTGAACAGGAAGTGTCAGGCACTGTGTGGGGGTCCTGCCCTGTGAGCTTCCAGTCTGGTGGGGACAGGAGCACTGAGAGTTAGAAAGAGGTGGGGTCCTAGGACTCAGCCTGTTTAGTCTGCAGGGCTGGGGAGGCTTTCTGGAGTGAGCCAAGAGACCTTTTTTGGCCAGGGTTTCCTTCTTATTACCACTTCCCTTCCCCTTAGAAGTAGGAACTGGGTCTGTCTACATCCAGGCCTCTGGGACCTTGTGGGTGGGAGAAGAGCAGAAGTTGCCACTGAGACCCTCCCATCCACACAGTTGTTACAGGTGTTTAACCTGGGGAGTGTCTGGGAGAGGCAGCACAAGAGGGAGGCAATGTCTCAGGACTGGGGGGAGAGCAGGTGGGGGTTCTGTGCACCAGCTGGGGTTGTAACCCCAGGAGGTGGCCAGATCCCAGAGGCTGACTGAGCACTGCACTCAGAGTGTAGGGTCCCCACCCTCAGGCTGTCCAGCCTTCCCAAATATACTGTGGCTCAGGCAGCTCCATGACACAATGGATCCTGCAGGTCTGATGACCACATGGACTGGACAGAGGTTTCCTGCCAACCACAGACAGAGGCAGACTAATGAACATAGACTAGACAGTGGGGCCCTAACTACATGAGGCCCCAGGATTCTGTATGATTTGAGAGTTGGGTAGAGTGAAAACCTCAGAAAAGATGGAGGTCTAAGTTTTCTCCAGCCTGGCATGATAGGGGCTGGAGTCAGACATAAGTTGATTAGAAGAAAATTTGGAAATGAGGCTTCTCGTGTGCCCTGAGTTTGTATTCAGTCATCCTGCTACTAGAGAGAGAACTGGCTGAAGCTGGAGGGGGTCCTGGGGTGGAGGAAGAGAGGGCAGAGTGAGGATGGTGTTTTGAGAGGAGAAAGATCTGAGATGTGGGAGGACCGTACCCCAGAGGAGCAGGGAGCCTGGATGGGCATGAGGGCACCAGGCACAAGCAGCCGGGTGGAGGGTGGGGCTTTGTCTTAAGGCATTGGGAAGACAGAGACGGGGTGTGGAGGGTGGCAGGATCATGTCTGGCTTTCTGAAAGATCACTCTGTGTGCACACTGGAGGTTGGATGGGAGGGACAGGATCATACATACACTAGGCCAGGTAGAGACCAGATGAATAGGTTTTGGAAATGCTGTCCCAGTGGGTCAGAGAGATGAGACTGGATCTGAGAGCTATTTAGAAGGTAGCCAAAGTGTTCAGTCTCCCTGACTAGTCGCTTGGGGGAATGGGGTATGACATATAGAGGCAGTGAGAACCTGGGGGTGGGGGAGAAAGTAAACCCCTTCCCTCCATCCCTATGGGGGCCTCAGAGAAGTTTTCTGCTCATAAGACTTGCATTTTGAAGGAGGGAAGTGATTAATCTTTCTCTAAATTTGGGGAAAAGGAGATGAGGATGGGTGTGGAGACAAATACATTGATAGATATGAAGGTGGAGAGTTTCTTTCTCCTATGGAGTAGAAAGTAAAGCCATTTCTGTGGCATAGGAAGCTTGAGTGTGGTGAAGTCTTGGATTGTTTGCCTTCAGGTGTGGAAAAAGAAAGATGGATATTAATTAGAGCAGCAATAATATGGATGCCCATTTGTGTAATTTCTCTTGTTTCCTAACAGCTCTCAGCAATTTGGTATATTAAACAAAGCAACTGGATGGGTTTCTTTGTTTTTTTATGAATGAAGCTGGTTTCTGGTAGACAGCATACAGTGACAGTGGGGTCTTGGTTTTTTAATTCAATCTAACCATCTCTGACTTTTAATTGGGGTGTTTAGCCTATTATACATTTTAATGTGATTATTGATATAGCTGAGTTTAAATCTACCATCTTTCTCTTCATTTTGCATTTGTCCCATCTGTTCTTTATTCCATTTTCCTTCTTTTTCTACTTTCTTTTGGATTAAGTCTTTTTCTGATTCCATTTCTCTCCCTTGTTGACTTAGCAACCATTAGTCTTTGCCGTGCTTTTTAGTGGTTGCTCTAGCCTTTGTGTACATTTTAAACTTATCACTATCTACCTTCTAGTGATATTATGCCACTTTATATATAGTAGAAGAATCTCATAAAGAACACTTCTTCCATTCTCTTTCTTGCCATTGTTATCATAACTCGTGCCTTACATGTGTTATAAACTATGTACTACATTGTTATTATGTGAACAGTCAGATTATCTTTTAAATAGTTAAATAAGAAAATTATTTAATTCAATTATTCTCTGCAGTGGTCTTTATTCCTTGTGCAGAAGCAGATTTTCATTTGAGATAATTTCCTTTGTTTCCTATGTCACGGGCCTTCTAGGGATGAATTATTTCAACTTTATGTGCTGGCAAATTTCTTTGTTTTGGAAAAAAATTTTTTTTTTCTGGGCATAGACTTGTAGACTGGTGGTAGTTTTAAAATTTCATTTGGTACTTTGTTGTTCTACCATCTTCTGGCTCTCGCTGCATCTGAAAATAAGTCTGCCATAATTCTTATTTTTCTCTGAACATGGTAAGTCTTCTCTCTGGCTGCTTATAATGTTTACTTTTTGTTATTGGTTTAAGAAGTTTAACTGATGAAACTGGATGTAGTTTTCTTCATGCTTCTTGGATATCTAGATTTATAATTTCTTCCAAGCTTAGAAAATTTTGACCATTCTTTCTTCAAATATTTTATCTGTTCCCTTTCTTCTCCACTTTGAAATTCCAACAGTTCACTTATGCTCTGTTCATTTTTTCCATCAACATTCTCTGTGTGTTTAATTTTAGATAGTTTCTATTGATGCCTTCACATTTACTAATTTTTTCTTCTGCAAAGTTTTATCTGCTATTAACTCTGTCTAGTATATTTTAAAAATCTCTTTATAGTTTTCATCTCTTGAAGTTCTATTTGGGTGATTTTTGTATTTTCTACGTCTTTGCTCAACATGCCAAATCTTTCCTTTAACTTTGCAATCATCTGGAATAGTAATAAAATAACTTCTTTATTTACTAATCCTATTACTTGTATTATTTCTGGATCAGTTTCAACTGATTGGTTTTCTCCTCATTATGTGTCATGTTCTCCTGATTCTTCTTGTGCCTTATAATTTTGGACTGGAATGCAGACACTGTGAATTTTACTTTCTTGGGTGCTGGATATTTTTGTATTCCTATAAATGTTCTTGAGTTTTATTCTGTGATGTGGTTAAGTTACTTGGAAACAGTTTTATCCTTTACTTGTTAGGCAAGATCACAGCTGCACTTGGCCTAGAGATAATTTTGTCCCACTCACTGAATTAAAACCCTCCTGGGTTCTTTGTTCAAGGGAAACAGGAACTACTCCGGCCTATGTGAACTCTAAATATGCTTTCCTCTAATCTTTTGGGTGGTTCTTTCTTTGGCCCCAGGCAATTTTCTTCTATGCTTATCCTAATCAGTACTTAGCTGAAGACTTGAGGGGGATACTTGGAAGATCTTTAGAACTCCTTCTCTATGGAGGTCTCTTGTCTCTGATACTCTTATTCACAAATCTTACCCACCTGGGATTTTGGAGCCCTGGGTTCCATCTGCTCAATGAGGGCCCCACTTTGATTCTCCCTCGCTGCAACCATGGTCTGGAAATTCTCTCCAGGCCATGAGCTGAGGTCAATCCTATGAGTCACCTAATTTGTTTCCTCTTTCTTGGAGATCAATGTCCTATCTTGCATGACAGTTATTAAAATACAGTTTTCAAAATACACTTTTCCAGTTTTTTGTCTGTTTGTTTGTCTCACTTAGAAGAGTAAATATGGGCTATGTCACCCTAGATTGTCTGGGATTAAAAGCCCAGAAGGGCTTTCTCTAAATCTGGTCATTTGTAGACTGGACATGATGGAACTTTCAGGTGCCAAGGGCATTGAGGGTGTTACTAAAACTGTGGTTGAAGTCACACATCGTTGGGGAAAAGGTAAGAAGGGGAAAGCACAGATTGGAGATTTTCATAAATTCAAAGGACAGGGATCAAGGAATAAGAGAGAAAGCTAGCAGTTGTAGAGGCTGGGGTCAGAATTTGTCATGTTTATTAAGGTTTTCAGGCTGGGTGCAGTGGCTGGCGCTGCTACCCAGAACTTCAGGAGGCCGAAGGGGGAGGATGATTTGAGGCCAGGAGTTCAAGATCAGCCTGAACAACATAGCAAGACAGTAAAAATAAAATTAGCTGGGTATTCTGAGCTATCCAGGAAGCTGAGGTGGGGGGATTGTGTGAGCTCAGGAGTTTGAGGCTGCAGTGATCTGTGATCATGCTAATATACTCTAGCCTGAGTGACGGAGTGAAACCCCATCTGTAAAAGAAAAAGAAAAGAAAAGAAAAAAGAAAAGGTTTCAGAGGGGAGGCGGTGGCAGTTCAAGGTGACAAGCTGCAGGGTGTGGCCAACAGCTTGAGTATAGTGTGAAGGGTAGTGGTTGAAATTGAGGAAGTATCTGAGATGTGGAAGAATGAATTATCTCTGCTTGAGTTTCAGAGAGGGACAGTTCCTTGGGGTTTGGGGAGAGAGAGCTTCGTGCTAATCAAGGCTGTGTTAATCAAGTTTGTTTATAACAGAACAAGGTCTCCTTAAGGCATGCTGCAAATGAATGCAAACCACTGGTAACGTGGTCACACTGGAAGCTGGGAGGACAAGACAGGGTCGCAGTACAGAAAGGGTGCCTGAGAATTCCTGCCTGACCCCCAAGGACCAGCCTGTACACGCTAAGGTGCTGACCCACATGGGAGGTCTGAAGCTGGCTGGCAGGTGACAGCCAACCTCCCGGGCAGCTCCATGACCCTAATATCCTACTGTCTGTGCCTGTGTATAAATCCCTCCCCCACTGAAAAGGGCTGAGTCTTGAAACTACAGGGTACTATGGCAAGGACAGAACATGACTTCCAATGTTCGGTCATAAAAGGAATTGTGGCTTCTGCTTTGCTACTTTTTGGGTCATAGGGAGAAGCCAGCAGCATGGTGTGAGAAGGTAAGCTGTACGGAGAGGCCCACACGAGGAGAAATCGAGGCCTCCTGCTATAGCCAGTGCCACCTTGCCAGGCATGTGGGTGAGCTACTGAGAAACGTCCCAGCCCACGCAGCTCTCAGGTGACTGTGGCCCTGACCCAGCATTTTCATGGCCACCTCATGAGTGACCTTTGAGCCAGAATCATTCTGGCTAAAAGCTAAATCACCCCTAAATTTCTGATCCACAGAAACTGTGTGAGATAATAAATGTTTATTGTTGTTTTAAGTCTTTAAGTTTGGAGCAATCTGTTGTTTGGTAGCAGTTAACTAGTACACATTTTAGAACCTGCATCTAGGACGCTTTAATAAAACCGAAAAATATGGGTGTGAGTTTGGACCTTGCAGAGGAGGCTGGAAGGCCCCCAAGGAGAGTGCCGGGGGCAGCTCCTGCCTGTCCCCTATATGCTGGTTCTCCTGGGGACACAGGGCAGCAGCTGGGCCCACAGCTGCTCCACCTCCCAAGTGTAAAAACAATACAGCTGCTGCTTTGCATCTGCCAAATGAGGCTCACCCAGCTGGGAGAATACAGAAGGCGGAATTCTGGAAGCGTCCAGTCTAGCTATGCTGGCATGTTACAAAAGCACCATGAAACGCTGTTATGACATCGTCCTTGAGAAGGACATTGTTGGAATTAGGGCAGGATCTTCCTGCTTGCACGGCAGTCAGAGGCACTGCAGGGTCTGGGAGGTTTGGGATGCCACAGTGGATCGAGCCCAGAGCACCAGACAGAGGGGCTCGTAGCCAAGTGCGTGGCTTCTGTTGTGCGTAAGGGGCAGGACTTTCTGAATACTGCAAGTGACAGATCTCCACCCTGCTGCAAGGTACTGCAGGAAATCAGAAAACGCCACAAAATATCCCTTCTCTTCCATAACTATTTCTGCTAAGAAGTGAAACAAATGAAAGATAAAGATCTAAGAGATTCAAAAGTCTAGGGGGGGTGTTTTCCAACCATTTCTATCTCACAGTACCCTTGAACCTATGGTTAAACTTCCACAGTACCCTTAGATTAAGTTGATTAAAAAAAAAAAGAGTAAAAAATAGAATATACTTACAGTGCCTTGAACTTCCTTCAAAAATAATTTAATTAATTATCTTTAAAAATTTCCATGGCACACCTAAGATCCGTGGCATGCCAGTTAAAAATCACTGGTCAAGAGGAAAATACCAGGTTCCATGTGACACGAGGGTTTGATAATGTCAGGATTGTCTGGAGAATGGCTAGTGTCATGAGACTCACAAATCACAGGTCACTTCAGTGCCATGCTGAGATGACTTCTCTTTTCACCTAGGTTGAGGGAGCAGAGCCCAGGACTTCCCCACAATCCTCAGCAGGAGCAGCTTCCTGCCCCCATGGGAGCTCACTGAAGAGAAGTGGGTGGGCGACAAGAGCCATCCTCTGGGAGGCCCTGAGTGTGAGGCGTCCAGTGCAGACTGACCCTTTCTGAGAGTGGGAAGAGCCACCACTTTAGAGAGGGACCTGGGGAAACTTGTACCAACCAGAGGCGTGTGGATTTCTCAGAGTACAGTGAAGCAGTGGAGGCCTAAGGTACAGGTGCCCACCTTAGTCTCCAGGTGATGACCTCTACCCCTGTCATACTTGGTCACCAAGATCCCCAGAGCAGGCAGGAATAATGCCTGCAGGCCCCCTCCACTCTCCACCGTGGGTGGTGGGGCCAGTCCCCGTATCAGCACAAGTGGGCTTATTGCATCTTTCTGCTGTAATCAGGGAGCGGAGTGACAGGGGCTGTCCCTCCAACTCCCATGGGCTCTGAGGGCACTTGGCACCTATTACTGGTGTGACTTTGGACAAGTTATTTGGTCTTTTCTAAGCTGAGGCTCTTCAACGGTAAAGGTGGGATTGATGACCGTACCTGGCTCATGTTGTGGGGACCCGCTGCTACACAGGAAGTGCCCGTACCGTGTCTGGCACAGAGCTGGGTTGTGACAGAGGCTCATCTCCACTGGCTCTTGGTAATCATTGACCACAGCCTGAAACCCAGTTGAAATTTAAGCCATATGTCCATGGCACTCCTGCTTTCCGTGTTAGAGGCCAGAGCCCTTGGTGGGTGCGGGCGGGCTGCCCTGCTGTGGTCTTTCCACACATAGCCATCGTCACCTTCTGGCAGGGGTGTGCTCGGGTCTGTGTCCCATGCTTTGCTTCTCTGACCCTCTAAAAATTATTCTCTCCACAATTTTTGGCTGTGAAGGAGGGCTGGAGAAGACAGATATTCCCCACGGGCTGAGCTGAAACAGGGAAACGAAGCATTGCTCCTAGTCAGCGTGTCCTGCCCCGGCACCAGCCCAGCCCTGGCCAGGTCGGAATTCACGCATTTGTGGATATTTGTGGCGTGTTTCCCCAGGACCAGGGTAGGGGACTGTGCTGGGCCCAGAGCTGTCACCCATAACAGTTCTGTCAACCTCCCATTCCCTCCTGCCGCTCCAGGCAAACAGGCCCAGCTGCACTCTGTCTCAGTGTGGCGTGGCCGGTGCAGCCCCCACACCCGTGTGCTGGGACACCAGGAACACGCTACCACTGCTCATGGTCATTGTTTATTGACAATTCACACAAAGTAACATCATACAGCAAGTCATTTCCAGGTTTAATAAAAATGATTGTCACTCACTGTGCTTCACAAAAATTTCTTTTTTAATGAATAAATAATTTGAAGAAATCAAAAATATTTACAATATAAACACATGGAAAAGCTTTGGATCCATGAATCTCATCGTTGAGTTTTGCATTTTTGAAGTGAGTCCTCTTGAGCTTTTCCTTTGGAAACAATACAAATCTGATAGAAACAATAACTCATACGACTTATCTGTTCATTACACTTTTATCCGTTAGTCCTGGAAAGCTACAGAAGCATATATTATGTGACATGTTAAAATACAAATACCTAAAATAATATATTATCATAATGCCAGGTAGCATTCTCCATAGAACAAAAACATACACTCGGCTGGAACAATAACAAAGGATCACGGGCCACAAAATAATACCCCAAAGGTACAAATTCCTTCATAAGAATATAACTGTGCTCTTCAGTTTGCCAGATGTCTGCGCTGCTCTAATGGGTGGCAGGGAGGACAGCGTTTGGAGGCTGCGCGTGTCTCTGTCAGGAAGCAGCATTATGGGAACTGGGCAGTGCAAGCAGTTTTATAAATACTTTCTTGGGTTCTTAAAAAGAGCCGATTATGCAAAGTAAAATAAGCATATTGAGAAGTCTTCATCTCTTCTGCACAAACGCCAGGGACCATCTTGGCTTTGTGGTATGAAAGGGTTTGTCTGTGTCACTATTGATGCTGTCAGCCCGAATTCAAGTATTCCAGGGCCACTTCGTAGCAGAACTTGTACTGATCCTGGAAAAGAGAAGAAGGGGAAAATGTCAGCTCTCTCATCTCTATATGTTTCTATTAAAGCAATTATGGTAGATTAGGGTCTTAATTGGAAGAAATCAAACTGGTAAGGTTTGAATTAGAAATGAATCTGAGATCAAGGCTCTGAACCCTCAACATCTTCACTGTCGGCAGCTGCTCCCCCGAAAGGTCTGATGAAAGGTATCTCGCTGTCTATATGCATTAGAATCCCTAGAAT
This sequence comes from Galagoides demidoff, assembly GCA_963574575.1. NCBI lineage: Eukaryota > Metazoa > Chordata > Mammalia > Primates > Galagidae > Galagoides > Galagoides demidoff. The sequence goes on from CAUYQV010045989.1 coordinate 30,105, forward strand.
GTTCTGGACAACTGGCAATTCTTGTCCATGTTTGTCCACACGCACGCTCACCTACATAGCAACATCCTGAGGTTTGTGCGGGAAAATCAAATGGAGAAGGAACGACACAGACAGCCTAAGCAGATGCCTCTGCGACTTGCCCTCATGAGGCCCTTGGTGCCCAGGGGACGTGTCACTCGTGCCAACTTTCCCGTCTTTTCAGCCCGCAGGACTGCCTTCTCTTCATGAGAATTCAGCGAGTACCTCTTTAGTCCAAGCCCCTTGTCCTGCTCCTTGATTTTGAGAAGCCCGTGACGCAGTGAGCAGCGTGAGATAGGTGACCTAATAACAAGGCAGGAGGCAGAGTGGTCCCCTAACATGTCGTGGGCTCCACGCAGGGAGAGCAGATCTGTGCAGGGAGGATGGCAGCAGGGAGTAGGTGACAGACGGCACCCTCTCTGGAGGACAGAACTGTGCATGGGGTTGGCAGAGGTGATTACGCGCCTTGGTTTGCCTTATCCAGTCCTGGCTTCTGCTGTTGTCCTGGTATAATTACTAGGAACATCCTCTTTCACTATCGAGAGTGCCCTGGTGTGGGTGATAACGTATGTGTCCATCCTAGCTGGGGTTAAACAAGCATTGGAGGTAGAGACAGTAGGACAAGGAGAGTAGAGAGGGGGAGATGTTCAGAATCCTCTGGAGCCACAGACCAGCTCTGAACCGGGCAGTGAATTCTTGCATCTTGGGCACAGCTGTCTCAGGTCAAGCAGCGTGGCCTGAGCAAGCCCCACAGGAGGCACTAGTCTAGGTGTGGCCGCTGGTGGCATCTGCCCTGCGTGTCTGCATTATGCTGATGGAACCAAGCCAAGCAGAGGACAGGGGCTTGAGGACAGCTCTGTCTGACGCCTGACAGGAGCCCAGCCTGGGACAGGCCTCAGCAGCAAGACGGGCCTCTGGTCACTTTAGGAGATGAGCTTTGACAACACACAAGAGTCAGCACCAAGGTCTTACTACCAGCTACAACCAAGGAAATGTGCTTTCTGGGTTTGCTTTTGCCAAATTAGTTGAAAAGAAATTTCCACTATTTTTTTTTATATGTGTCCTCTAATTTGTGACTGAAATCTCCTTTTCTTCACCTATGTTGTGTTCTTGAAATAAATAATAGTCAACCTACTTATTTGAAGGCCAGGGTGTCACTGGCACAAAATGCCACGCACACTTGAGACTGAAAGGTGGCTGCATAGATAAATGACGGCAAACTGTGGGTTTTTTAGTATTTGACTCAAATCAATAAATGTCTAAAGCTAAAGACTGGGAACTTTAAGACATAGTCTCCGTCCTCTGGCAGCTTGCAATGCAGAAGCAAAGAACAAACACGTCATTTCGATACTCTGAAGGTGCCACAGGATTAAAAGTCAGTAGCAGTAACATCCTCAGGAAAGCTAAAATAAAAAGATGGACAAAAACAAGTGTTGGTGGGCGGTGCCTGTGGCTCAAAGGCCCCATATGCTAGAAGTGGCAGGTTAAACCCAGCCCTGGCCAAAAACTGCAAAAAACAAAACCCAAAAAACCCAAAAAACAAAGAGCAAGTGTTGGTGAGGCTGTGGAGGAACTGGAACCCTTGTGCGCTGCTCATGGGAACATATTAATAAAATGGTGCAGCCACTTTGGAAAACAGGCCAGCAGCCCCTCAAAAAGTTATTACAATACGACCTAGCAGGTGTACTGCTAGGCATATACCCAAGAGAACAGAAAACAGATGTCCCTACAAGGAGGCAAACACAAATGTTCATGGTGTGTTATGCATAAAAGACAGAAAAGAGTAACCAACTCAAATCTCTCCTGGTTGGCACTGGAGAAACAAAATGTAGGCTAGCCATGAAATGGGCTGTTTCTGGCTATTAAAATGAATGACTATAATACATACTATAACATGAATGTACATGAGGATGGAGGAATTCGCTGAATGAAAGAAATCAGATTTAAAGGTCACATGTTTATATAAAATGTCCAGAATATGCAAATTTATAAAGACCAAAGTAGATGAAGGGTCACCAGGGGCTGAAGAAGGGGTAACAGGGAGGGACTGCTAACAGGTACAGGTTTCTGCTGGGGGAAATGGACATTTAGATTGTGAAGACAGATGCATAACCTGTGAATATGCTGAAAACCACTGAACTGCATACTTGAAAAGGAGAAATTTGATGGTATGTGAATTATATCTCAATAAAACTGTATTTAAAAAATTGCTAATAGAAAAATACTGCTCATTTTATCTGTGACTCCTGCCTGTGAGTGGGACAGGAACTGGGCAGATCTGACGTGGGAAAGGGGACCTGCATGTTCCTGGTGGACTTGCTTCCTCAGGGGTCATGGGTCTGAGGGCTCCACACTGACCCAGTGCCCTATCACCTGCCCTGAGATATGGCACATGAGTTCCCTTCTGGTTAGAAAGCCTTGCCAATCTAGAATTCTGAGACTTTAGGAACCAGTTGACCTTTAAAGCCAGTCTGATGACATGTAAGAAGCATTCTTTAAACTATCTCATCTTACAAATAGCAGGTATTCTGCCAGCTTGCCATGTCCCTCACCCAGACTCCTCTTTTCATGTACATGCGCGTGACAATGAACACAAAATGGCTTTTTTAAACTCCTGAACTGAAAAAATTATTACTTTCCCCAGGCAAAATTTTATTTCTTATGCATATGCCAGTATTTATTATTTTAGGATTTAAGACTTTTATTTTCAGAACATTTAAAAAAAATGAACTGAATTTCAAGATTCTAAAAAGCCACACTGTCCGATGACCAGGCTGATGTCCTCCTGTCACTTCTGCTTTTGTGAATCACAGGGACACTTTTCTCCTCCATGGGAATCTAAGAGATCCAATCCTTATTGAATAAAAATGATTTTGTACAAACCTAATTGTGCAATTACTTTCAGTGACTACTACAAACCACGCTTTTAACAAATTCAAACGCATCTTGTGGGGGAAAGTGGCTCCTGGCCTCAGACCATAACACAGGCCTGGAAACTCAGGAGGGATTTTCCACTTGCTGCTAAGGAGCTGATGCCTGGAAGTCACTCAATCTGCCCTATCTAGGCATGACTATAATTTTCAAAATGAATTCTTCCTCTTCCTTCTTATCTCTCCTAAGCAAGCTGCCAATCTCTGCAGATTCTGTGATGACTGGTTTCTGAATCAGAAAAATAAGGTGAAGGAGAAAGGAAGACTGTAAATTGCTGTGTCCCTCCCCAGCACCTGGGTAAACGCCTGAAATCTCCCTACCCTGGAAACTGATTACACTTGATCACCAGGTACAGGCCTGTCTTCTGCGGTTTCCTCTCTCAGTTCACTTGCTTTTGAACAGTATAATTAAGCCACATGAGCCATCCTGTGCTTCGGGGGAAAAATAGAACATGCATGCCTTGTTCCCAAGGTCTCCCAATTTGGGCGACATCTGCTGGCTTCAGGCCTGGAATGTGCTCTGGGTGGGTGGGTGGGGACTGGGGGCAGCCAGGGCCACCTGCTATTCCTCACTGAGACCCTTGACTGTTCCCACTCTAGACCATGCTTCTTATCCCCATGAAATCTGATAGAGGACTGAAAATTGAGGCTACTTTTGAAAGCATCAGGCTGGCCTGGTGAGGGAGCTAGGAGGCCAGTGGGCTGTGCTGGGGGCCTCCCTGAAGGCCAGGGCTCTGCCAGCACCAGGCTGGCATTTGGTATGGGCACTTCAAACACCCCTTCAGCTGCCTACGAAGATTCAAAGAGAATCACCTACACAGCTGACCCGGGGCGACACATCCCCCCTTGAAGCACCTGCTTTTTGAAACTAACACAAATTTCACAATTTCGGCTGGATCCTGTGCTGACAGATCCTTCAGCTGAAAAAATCCTTCTGACTGAGGCCCTGCCAGGGGGGTGAGACATCCCCCATGTGCTAATCGTGGTGGGATCCTTTGGCCCAAGGTTCCCCACCAGCTTATGCTAGGTGGCCAGCTAGCCTGCACCAAGGAGACCACTAAATTCACACCACCACTGAGTGAGACAGCTGCATGTTTATGACAAGAATGGGAAGATCGTTATTTTCACCATTATCTTTAGACCATGTGTGGAGAACTTTCTTCACAAAATCCGTGCCCAATTCCATACTGAGACCCATAGGCTTCTCTGGGCTGCAGAGAGCAGCAAGGGCAGCTCAGCTCGGACCTGGGTCTGGCTGTAGAGATGTGTCCAGTCCCTCGGTGAGTGTCTATAGGACATCAGGGAGCTGGGTGCCCTGCTGGTACTGAGAGTGGGAGGCAGGGAGGTGCTTTGGTCACACCTTAGGGAGAGCAGAATCTGGGGGTGGGAATGGGGCATTAGCAACCACCATTCTAAACCTCCCTCGAGAGCAGGGGACACTGACCTCAGAGGACTCCAGGAGCCCCAAGTGTGGCCAGCAAGGGCTGCTTGGGGACTTGAGTCCATGTGATTCCCTGCCCCTCTGCCCTGGCATGGGCACACACACAGCCAGACAGAGGGCCTGTTCATCTTACATCACTTCACCAGGAGGGCTGCAGAGGGGGCAGGTTGCACACACCAGCCAGTAGACTGTGTTGTCTGTACAGGAGTCACCCCTAGACCCCAGGTCACTTCGCAGGTACACTGTGCAGCACCCTGTTTTTTGGATGCTGAAGAAGGCGTGAAGCGAGTCTGGGTGGCAGCTCTAAGTACAGAGGGGGCACCTGGAAACTGTCCTGCAGATCTGGATGGAGGGAGAGGTAGGGGGCGGGCAGTAGGGTCACTGCAGGGAAGGGACAGGCCACCCCTGGGATCTGTGCCCAGACCTTCTGGATTAACTGGGCAGGGGCACAGTCCTGGCATTGGGATTTCTGGAAGCTCCTCAGGTGTCTTTCACATGAAACTCCAGAGCGGCCACCTCGTTCTTAACTTTGCTGTACCCAAGAGTCTCCTGGGGGCTTTCATTCTCCACCCCTGAAGCCAGGCCCCTGATCACCCGAACCAGAGTCTCAGGTGGGCCCAGGGACCAGAATGTTTGTAAAGCTCGTGGGTGACATCGTGTAGCCAGGTTTGCGAGCCATCGGGAAGACGTTCTTGTTTTCTCAGTCTTATGAGGCCCACAGTGGGGGGCTGGGAACTATTCTCATGGAAGCTGGTCTGAGATTAGCCCTGCATAGTCCTAGGTCCCTGGCGCTGATGTGTGCCTCTTCCTCCCGGCAGGAGCACACGCTGGCTTATGGCCCTGCCTGGGTCTTTCCTGGTGGCTCCCAGTGCCTGCAAGGCAGCAGCGGCAGATCAAGCCCAACAAGGACTGTGGCCATAACTTCCCTGTTGGTCCCGTCCCTTTTGACTCCCACACACGTTGTGATTACGTATTTGCCACATTCTGTCTGAATTTTTATTGAGTGGTTTTGTGCCAGTTGTGGAATCTTTCTCCTTGCTTTTTCTACCCATGATACCCCTGAAGAGTCCTGATCCAGTCCAGTCTCTAAGCTGGGAAAACACCCTGGGGGCACCTTGTGGGGTGGCTGAAGATCAGTGGGCTTGGAGTTGGAGATCAGGGTTCAGGGATGCACATGGGCTGCCCTGGTTACAAAGCTCCTGCCAGGTGTCCTTGTCTGGAAAGGTGGGGGCGTTGGGGGGGGCAGCAGCATCACTGTTTTTTTGTGATGACTGAGCACAACCAGGTAACTCATGGGAACATGTTTTGTGAACAGAAAGGCCCTATAAGCATTAGGGTCAGTCTTTTCTTTCGTTTTTGTTGTTACTTTAAAAAAAACAGCTTTGGCTCAGCATCTGTAGCTCAGCAGCTAGGGCGCCAGCCACATACACTGGACCTGGCAGGTTCAAGCCCAGCCCGGGACCGCCAAACAACAATGACAACTACAACCAAAAAATAGCTGGGCATTGTGGTAGGTGCCTGTAGTCCCAGCTACTTGGGAGGCTAAGGCAAGAGAATCGCTTAAGCACAAGAGTTTGAGGTTGCTGTGAGTTGTGATGTCACGGCACTCTACCCAGGGTGACATAGAGACTCTGTCTCAAAACAAACAAACAAAAACCAAAACAAAATACAAACAAAGAAACCCCCCCACCCCAGCTTTGTTGAGATGTAACTTGTATACCATGATATCTTAAATACTTTGACCCTTTTAAAGGCTATAATTGTTAAATAAAATTCATAGGAGCCCACTGTTTTGACGCCACTGAGCTCTTATACTAGGCCCAGCAGACTGGGCCAAGGCCAAAGCAGAACGGAGTCCCTCCCACCAGGTACCACATCATCCAACTGCCCGTTTGAAGGGGCCATTTTCCAAACAACAGAATACGCACAGCAACCTACTAGCAGGGCCCAGTTTACCCGAGCCGCGTGGAGAAGGAGGCCCCTCTGCTTTAACTCCGTAACAGAAGTCACTTTGAAATGGCCAGGCTGCTATGTGTTCCCTGTTCCTTCCTTCTCAGGCCTTTTTCTGCCCATAAAGCCAAACTCATCTGCTCAGTTCACTGAACCCCCGTTCTGTTTTACAGAATGAGATGCTCCTGATTCTAGGATCACAAGTGAAAGCCAATTAGATTCTTAACTTTGCTGTAATTTTGCCTTTTGACACAGCTCAGTGGTTTTTGGTGAGTTGTACACAATCTAAGTATAGAACATCTCCATCAGCCCGAACACCCGACCCTGAGCCTATTAGCCAGCAGCCCCACGTGGCCACCCACCTCGATAGCCACCACTCTACTCTGTCTGTGGACTGGCCTGTTCTGAACATTTTACACACAGGTATGTGGAATCATGGAATCATGCCTGTGGCCTTTGTGACTGGCTTAATATTCTTAGTCCCACTTTAGTAGCAAGACAACTGAGGTTCATGGAGGACTGACGCTTTGCACAGCCAGTGAGCAAAGAGCCTGTGAGGGACAGGTCCTGCCTTCCCTTGTGTCCCCCACCCCACCCAACGAGGGGCTATACACAGACTGAGCAGGGCTGAGAAATGCAGGGTGGATGGAACACTAGTGAGGGGTGGCAGTGGCATCTTAGTGAGTGAATTGTACTGTCTTAGCAGGTGACACCAAGGCTTCTCTTAGATGGGAAAGCTCTTTGCCCAGGAGACCAGCACAGAACTAAGTGGGCTTTGGGGGGGGGTCTGAGATATCTGAGGGTGCCTGTGCCCTGCAGACATGTGCTTTGCTCCTGCGGAGGATGCAGGGGAGAAGAGGGAAAGGCAGAGGGGAGGTGGAGTCAAAGGCCAGAGGAGATGTCCCTACAGAGGGTGGCCAAGCACACTGACGATGAGGATGCCTGA